>JBAIZL010000001.1:199951840-200084340 GCA_036971475.1 Prosapia bicincta | reverse complement strand
AATTTTCATTAAATTATCTGACGTATCTATGTCACATATAATTTGTGCATGTCATGTGACACAGCTGTCAAGAAAATAAGTGATTTTAAATTGTGACATAAATAATTAGAAAACAGTTAAGAAATCGTTTTGAAATAATTTGTCATATTAAATTTAACCAAGTGTCTACTCATTAAGAATTAAAATATTTATTAAATGTCATTTTAATTAATTTATGCAGTTTGTGTTTTTAAGCTCCTTTAGTAGGTTACCAAGTATAATGCAAACACTCCTTGGCCATAAGTCTCCAACTTACCTTTGGTAAACTAATCCTGATTGAATAATTTTAATTCACCCACTTCTAGTCATCATTTTAAATGTTAACTTGCATGTAGGCCTATGGCGTGAACCACCTAGATTTATATTTTTTTACAACATTACTAAATACATATATTAAAATATACCTACAAAGTATCCAGTCAGGATAGATTTGGTAATAATTGTATTTAACATTACTATCTACCTGTATTAAAGTATACCTGCGAAGTATTCAGTCAGGATAGACTTGGTTGTAATTTTGGTAAATATTTAGACTTGTTGCCGATGCAGAAAATTACAACCAAACCTATCAAGACTGGATACTTCATAGGTATATTTTAATATATGGATACTTTTGTAGGCATATTTTAATATATTTGTGTTTTACACATTAAAACGAGTAATATAATAACAACAAAAAAATGTTAACACCAATGTCATTACGTCTATATTTTTACCGAATTTATTAATAATTAATATGACTCGTTCCTATCTTCAACCTGAGCTGCAACATACAGTTAAGTTTCACTGAAAATTGTTTTTTATGACAAAAAATTATTTAAATTCTGCTAGGTAAACAATATGTTTATTTTTTACAAAGTAGTATATAAGTTATAAAAAATTATATTACAAATTTAAATTCAATTTTCAAATAATTTAAAGGTAATTAATAACTAATTAATATAATTACTTAATTAGCACTAATATTAGAATAAGTTATAGAAAATTATTTTCCAATAATATAAAAGATTATTTTCAAATTAAATTTTAATATTGTTCTTTGTTAGGCATTTATTTATTTATAGCAAAATGAGTCCTCTTTGATTTTATAAAATCACAAACTAATTTCAAATAAGTAATCTCAGTTTCTACCAAGACCATAATATAATATTATTGTAAATAGTGACACTCTTACTAGAACAAAATTCAAGGTTGAAGCTGTGTCGTGGCTAAGATTCATATTTTGAAAAACATAAGTTATATCATTAAGCAATTTACCCCTTTAAATAATTAATATTTTGAAAAACATTAGCCATATTAATAGATAATTTTCCCCTTTTTAAATAATGAGTATTTTCAAAAAACATTAGCTATATCAATAAACAATTTTACCCCCTTTAAAATAAACAATTACTATTTCAAAATCATAAGTTATATCAATAAACAATTGTACCCCTTTTTAACGAACAACTGAACTTTTGAAAGGCATAAGTTATATCACTAAAAAATTTACCCTTTTAATTAAAAAATTGATATTTTAAAACATAAGTTATATCAATAAACAATCTTATCCTATTTAAAAAAAAACAATTAATATTTTGAAAATATAAAATTTAAGTAAACTTCTTGCTGAATTTATACTAACATCAAAAGTTATAAGAAAAATAATTTGTTGTTATATTAACTGGAAATTGTAATTTCATTATATCACATTTAAGAAACTCTCTTACTTTGACAATACCTTTTTCAAACCCTTTGAAATAAACAATCCTTTTATGTGATTTTGCAAATCTTGAACATTTGATTTAAACTCTTGTACATAAAATTAGACAATGGAACTTTTAAAACTTGACTTCATCAACATGCAACTTTAACGCTTTAAATTTAAAAATTGATTTTTAAAACCATAACTTAAATCAATCAACGTGTAGTAGACACATACCTTATTAGAATTAGGCAATTCATTTGCTTCAATAACAGTTAGTGTTTGTTAGAAAAGTAATTAACTTTTTCCATCCTAACCTCTTCTAACCCATTACAAAACAATTAATCTTTTCAAAAACAAGTACATCACTTAAGATAAGTTTAACTAGACCAAAAAATAGTTTCTCTACGTGAAGTAGACACATACCTTATTAGAATTAGGCAATTCATTTGCTTCAATAACAGTTAGTGTTTGTTAGAAAAGTAATTAACTTTTTCCATCCTAACCTCTTCTAACCCATTACAAAACAATTAATCTTTTCAAAAACAAGTACATCACTTAAGATAAGTTTAACTAGACCAAAAAATAGTTTCTCTACGTGAAGTAGACACATACCTTATTAGAATTAGGCAATTCATTTGCTTCAATAACAGTTAGTGTTTGTTAGAAAAGTAATTAACTTTTTCCATCCTAACCTCTTCTAACCCATTACAAAACAATTAATCTTTTTTGTTTTGCCCATTACATGGGCAAAAGCTCATGTGGCCACATGGACTGCACAAAATGCTTGCTTCATTTACCAAGCAAATAGTGCAGGGTGGGCAGTTGGAATTGGTATTCCACTCCACTGTGGCCTCAATAAACAATTTTATCCCATTTAAAAAACCATTAAACCTTTTGAAAAACATAAGTTATATCACTAAACAAAGTTATCCCATTACAAAACAATTAATCTTTTGAAAAACAAGTATATCACCGAAGATAAGTTTAACTAGACAAAAAAATAGTTTCTCAACGTGAAGTAAACACATACTTTACGAAGCTAAAACTTACTAACTTTTTCTATCCTAACCTCTTCTAACCCATTACAAAACAATTAAGCTTTTGAAAAACAAGTATATCACTCAAGATAAGTTTAACTAGACAAGAAAATAGTTTCTTAACGTAAAGTAGACACATACTTTACGAAGCTAACAATGGACGCTCGTTCTAAAGCCTAGATTGTTTACACAGAACGTGATGTCAGCTGGTTTGAGTTCCACTGCATTTTAAAACATACACTAATTGAAATATTACACTTTGTCTATTAATTTAAATAACAATATATAATGTTTCTAATAATGCCGGGACAGTTTGGACACTGCAGTGGCTCCCTAACACTGGTGGTAAATACTTCACCACTTTCATCCGTGGCCATAAAATATTTATTGGTATTCAAAAAAGTTACCAGACATGGCCGGCAAAAGCTCATGTGACCACATGGACTGCACAACCTGCTTGCTTCATTTACCAAGCAAATAGTGCAGGGTGGGCAGTTGGAATTGGTATTCCACTCCACTGTGGCCTCAGTAGCTAGAGCCAAACCAGCCATCAGCTCCTCCTTTTGAATATCAATAAATTTTAATGGCCACCATTGATCCGGGTTTAAAACTACAGGAGTGAACCTGAAGTTTTTGTAGGTTGCATTAAGTGGATCATCTTCAACTGAAACATAAATATAAATTTCGTTACACTTTAAAAAAAAATATTTCTAGTTATACAAGGTGAAAACAAATAAATTTAATGATTCCTTAAATCTGGCCAACAAATGCTAAACATTCAAACATCACACAATAAAAGCAACATATCTTTAACTACCAAACTCATTTTCAATGTACAACCTTATTCCATTATATCGCAGACATACTGCTTAAAAACTAAACCGAGACAGTAGCAGGTCATGTTGGTCAATGAAATAATTATTTCGAAACAAGTCTGCAAGTTCAAAAGTATCCACTCAGTTATTCAAGAATTACATAAAAAAATTCAGTAACTCAATTTCTCATTATTGTACATCTATTTACTCATTTTAGTAAGAGTTTAAAATGATAATTTAAAATTCAACGATCCAACGTCCAATAATTCCTTACCATTTCCGATAGGGCGCTCAATCTGTGCAGTGTCATTTGTCTGCGGCACGAAGGGTGCATTGATTATCTAAACAGAAATCATATAGAATAAATTAGTTATTAAACATTTATAATACATGCAGTAAAGTAACACGAATCGCAAGTAAATGTCGCTACCAATATTCTACAAGCAAAATGGTTACTTGTTTATTTTTATATCTACTCATATCAATATTAACTTGTATGAATAGTTTAACAGTTTTAAAACTTCTGGATTGTGTTTATAGTGATTTTGTGTAAAAATACATATACAATTTATAGGTCGCACAACTAAACTCATCTTTCATATCTCACATTCCGTTTAGAATACTGTGACACTCCTGTACCTACACCATAAATGTGTATCTATATTTCTTTAATCAAATCACCTGTGGTTGTGCGGTGTGCATGCTCTCCTCAGGGGTTCCTCTATTTCTGCTTAGAGCAGGGGCATGACCTAAGCATATTAGTTATCAAAATATTAGGACACTGTGTGTTACAAGTACATTAAATTTTACAATATAACAAAAGATCAACAAATACAGGTACCTATTAATAACCTTTCCCTTCAAGTAATTATTATTTTCATTTGGTGTTTAATTCTTCAATATATTTCAGCAATTTAATGTAATAAACCGTAATATATTTGTATACCATGTTAACCATGTATCCTTGTTTTTGTGAAACAATCTCTAACTTTTTAAATCTAATAATAATGTATTTTGTAGTACAAAGAAATGCAAATTACCTATTCCACGTCTGGTGCGCCTTCTCATACGCCTTCTACCCCTTCCTCTAGCAGAATCATCCATTTGGATATGAATGTTGTCAGCCACCGATGATGGCGATGTTGACGTTGGCTGTGACATGTCCCCATCGTCAACGTCAGCTGCAATAATAGGTGGTCCAGAAGAACCCAGACCAGCTACCATTGATGCTTGTGTTGACGTTGGAGGACCTGAAATGTCTTCATCATCATCGTCATCATCTTGATTGAAACTGTGTCCAGTGTACACATTTTCCATCGCATGGCTGACAACATTGAGAAATTCACCAATGGTATAGCGGTCCTCTAGTAGTTTTTCTGAGGCAAGTTTGATTCTCCGGTCATTGAGGATGTACGAAGATTTCCTCACTCTTGCCCCAGCAGTACCATTTTCAAGTGAAAAATACTTTTGCAAAAAAGCATTTTCCACTTTCCGCATACCATCTGAAAAGTCACACACATGTCAAAGACACTCATATACAGGCAAACATTTGAAACATTTATATGCATGAGATAATATATAAACACACACACCATTGTTTGGTTTATATAAATAAATATATCTTTATTGATTACATCCTCAAATGAAGATGAAAATTTCAAAAAATATGGTATTCAATTTCTACATCTTCATTTCATGAATATTATTATTAATATTTATTACTTTTAATATGCATTAATAATAAAATAAAGTGGGTAGGATAAAACATTCAAAGTAGCTTGTTCGTGAAAACATTCATCGCACTTTTATGGAAAAAGAAATTTGAATTATTTGTATTGAGATTTATCAAAATTGAAATTGATTAATATATTTACTGCCTGGTCATAACAATTTATTATGCGGTTATAAATAAATAATCTACACATTGAATGACAGTTGCGGAACATAGTATGAGTGTTACATTTTAAATCTTACCAGTGAAAGTCCAAATGTCAGGATGTGCTTGGCGCAATTTCTGGAACAGAGCTCGGTGGTATGACTCCTGGTCATTGTTTGTCCGTCTTTTTTGTCCAAAAACGGACAAAGCATGAACACCGACACCTGCAAGTAAAATTAAATTTAAATGATATATAATTATTTTACTTAATTAATTTCAATGTGAAGTTCACAACTATTTTGTTGCCTACACTAAAACATTTTGTATCCAAAACTGCATCGCTTTCTGAGACCAGACTTTTTTTAACTAAAGGTTATTAAATTGTTAAATTACACTCATATTTTAGCCTCCAGAGACTGAAGAAGTGTAAGATGAAAACGTTTCCCCTATAGTTAACAGAAAGTCTGGTCGAAAGTAATAGCAAAAGTGTAATAAGAAAGTAGCATCTACATTACTCCTATAAAACAAAAATTATTTCATCCATTTATAAGTGGTAACGTATCTTACCTATCTTGTCTTTATATATATAATTCTTCTGTGAGTGTGTATGTCACTGAACTTCTCTTAAACGACTGGACCGATTTTGATGAAATTTTGTGTGTGTGTTCAAGGGGATCTGAGAATGGTTTAGATTTACAATTTTGTCCGCTGGACAATGTTTTTTTAATTAATTTTTAATTTATTAGTAGTTGTTGATTTTGGAATGTTTTACATTGGATCCGACAGACGGCGCTACCATCGCAGTGTCAAATATTAAATATTAAATTTTAATTTTAGTCTGTCCCGACAGTTAGCGCTGCGATCAAATTAAAAAAATGTTTTGTTATCATTGTGTTATTGTAGACCATGTGCTGGATCAAATATTAAATTAAAAGGTACTGAGTGTTTTGAGAAGAGTTTTGAAGTGTGCCTAAAAAACTATACATTTTGCGAATTTAGTGCAGAATCGAAGTGAGTATATTTCTTATAATTTTTTTTATCAAATTTACACGTGCGTTAGTTAATAACTAACCTAACCTACAAATTTATTTGTGTACTATCGGCGTCATTAATTTATGACTGTTTCGAGATTTAAGGGAAAATAAAATAGTATGCAAATAAAATTTAAATAATAATGAAATATTCGATATTTTGAAATCTGTGTCGATAAAAAATCCATCCAAATAAAACTCAGTGTTAATAAAGAGGCAAATATAAAACGAGAATAAATAAAAATCCATAAAATTAAAGTATAATTTCATAAACAATACATGGAAATTCTATATAGGTTATCTACATAATTATACTTTTATTTAATTGTTTATTTATTTATTTATTTAATTTTCATCTTTAATAAATCACTCATTTTCGTTATGTATTATTTTACAGTATTTTCCTTATACGGAAAAATGCCACGTCTTCGTGGAAGAGCAAAAAACATTGGTCGGCGTACTCGGAACGCCCAATTAGTCCATGATCGTCGGTTAAATAGATCAATTGAAGAACACTCAACGGATAATGCAAATTTAAGAGATCAAGTTGCATGTTCACGAGCAAATGAGAATTCAGAGCAACGCGTTCAACGTCTTCATGCTAATGCATTGAGACAACGAGAGGCACGTCAACGAGCTACCGACGCACATAGAGACCATCACCATCAACAAGTGCAACATAATCGAGCATTGTCACGAGCATCATTTAATCGTCTCGCGTTCGAATATGTTCCTGAAATAGATTATTCGTCACATGCACTAATCACGATAGGTAGTATGGACAAAGAGTGTCAATATTGTCATGCTTTCAAGTATAAAGGTGAATCAACTGGTTTATGTTGCGCATCTGGAAAAATTTCACTGCCATCGCTAAATCCACCACCGGAACCTTTAAAAACACTTTTAGCCGGAACCACATCTCAATCGAAATTGTTTTTGCGAAAAATTCGTAAATTCAATTCATGCTTCCAAATGACATCATTTGGAGCAACAAAAATTGTTCATAATGAAGATGGTCGTAATTTTGAATCTACATTCAAGATTCAAGGTCAGGTGTACCACCAAATTGGTTCATTGCTTCCAATGCCTGATGCCGATCCAAAATTTCTACAAATTTATTTTATGGGCGATGAGGAGCAACAATCACATACTCGCTGCCTTTACAACCATATAGAGCGGATGGAAGAACGAGAAATTGTGGTTAATTTGCAAACGTTTTTGCAAAACAATAACCAATTGATACGATTGTTTAAGACTCTTTCTAACAGACTGCAAAACGACAACTACGTCATTGTCATTAAAGCAGACAAAGTGCCCTATGGAGAGCACGCAGGCACATATAATGTTCCAACTATTAATGAAGTTGTAGTCGTTATGGCTGGTGACCCATGTGAACGTCGAGATATTCGCATACAGCGCAGAGATAATACGATGCAAATAATTCAAGACAATCATCGTTCTTACGATGCTTTGCAGTATCCGTTGATATTTTGGGAAGGAGAAGATGGATATCATATCAATATTAAACAAAGAAATCCAACTACAGGTAAACTTATAAATTATCTTAAAATTATTTTATTTTAATCAATAATTTCTGTTAATCTCATAATTATATTTATTTGCAGGTGAAGAACGGGACAAGAAAGTTAGTGCTATGAACTACTATGCATATCGACTAATGATTCGTGCCAATGAAGGTAATGGTATTCTCCGATGCAGACAGCTATTCCATCAGTACATTGTCGATATGTATGTAAAAATCGAAAGTGAGAGATTACGATACATAAAATTTAATAATGACATCAACAATATTGGTACCGCATATATTCTCCCATCATCATACACTGGTAGCCCGCGTCATATGCAGGAATATATTCAAGATGCCATGACTTACGTACGTGCATACGGCCGACCTGATCTTTTTATCACATTTACGTGTAATCCAAACTGGGATGAAATCAAAAGTTTACTGTTGCCAGGTCAAACATCGATGCACCGTCATGATGTCACTGCATGTGTCTTTAAACAAAAATTAAAATCTTTGATGAATTTGATTACACATTACTCAGTATTTGGTGAAACGCGTTGTTGGCTTTACTCTGTTGAATGGCAAAAACGAGGTTTACCTCATGCGCATATTTTAATTTGGTTGGTGGATAAAATACGCGCAGAAGAAATTGACAAAATTATTTCAGCGGAAATTCCAGATCCGAATGTTGATCCAGAATTGTTTAACATTGTTTCTACAAATATGATCCATGGTCCATGTGGCACTCTAAACATGATGTCGCCATGTATGGATAATGGAAAATGTACAAAACGTTTTCCAAAACCATGTGAAACTGATACTATCACCAATATGGACGGTTATCCATCTTATCGACGTAGAGATGTAGACAATGGTGGTCAATCATATGAATTGCGTCTGTCAAATGGTGTGAGAGTAGATATTGATAATCGCTGGGTAGTTCCATATTCGCCATTGCTGTGCAAAACCTACAAAGCGCACATAAACGTTGAACTATGCAGTTCGGTGAAGTCTATCAAATACATTTGTAAGTATGTTCACAAGGGTAGTGATAAAGCTATATTTGCTGTTCAAAATGTAAACGACAATGACGATATAACACGTTATCAAATGGGCCGATACATAAGTAGCAACGAAGCTATTTGGCGCATTTTTACGTTCCCTATACATGAAAGGGATCCTGCTGTTATACATTTGGCTGTGCATCTTGAAAACGGACAGCGTGTTTACTTTACAGAAGAAACTGCACTACAACAGGCTTTGACGGCTCCAAAAACAACTCTGAATTTTTTAAACTTTGTAGTCGACAAGATGCTGTTGGTCAATTCGCAAGGACGTTGATGTACACTGATGTCCCTAAATTTTTTACATGGAATAAACAATCAAAGAATTGGGAACCGCGGAAACGAGGCATTCCAGTCCCAGGATTCGCTAATATATTTATGACAAATACTTTAGGTCGATTATATACAGTTCATCCTAAGCAACGCGAATGTTTTTTTTGCGTTTATTACTGGTTAACGTCCCTGGACCGACGTGCTTCCAATATTTGCGAAAAGCCGATGGTACTTCATACGACTCTTTCTTCGATGCGTGTCGTGAGTTACATTTATTGGAGGATGGTAACCATTGGGATCTCACACTTGCAGATGCAGCACTGAGCTCATCTCCACAACAAATTCGTCAATTACTTTCAATAATATTGACAACGTGTTTTCCGTCTGATGCATCTGCTCTGTGGAACAAATATAAAGACTCAATGAGTGAGGATATTTTGCATCGGACTAGAATTACTAATCAAAATCTTAATATTGAATTCTCCGCCGAAATATACAACGAGTCATTAATAATGATTGAGGATATTTGTATTCTTATTTCAAACATGCCGCTCATCCATTTTGGAATGCCAGCGCCGAATCGCCCAGCAGTAGACATCATCAACAGCGATGTTCAACGTGAACACCAGTTCGATAAGACTTCTTTGGCTACTTTTGTTGCGAAAAATGAACAATTGCTTACTGCTGAACAACGAAATGTATATGATCAAATTAACGTTTCAATTGCAGCACAACAAGGTGGATTCTTTTTTTTAGACGCTCCAGGTGGCACTGGTAAAACATTTCTTATCGCACTGATACTTGCGCGGATTCGATCTCAAAATCATATTGCATTGGCCATTGCTTCATCAGGCATTGCAGCAACGTTACTTGATGGTGGACGGACTGCGCATTCAGCACTTAAATTACCTTTGAACGTTCATACAAATCCCGAAGCAATGTGTAACATAAAGAAGCATTCGGGCATGGCTGAAGTTTTGAGAAAATGTAAAATTATTATCAGGGATGAATGTACAATGGCCCACAAGCATTCGCTTGAAGCTCTTGACAGGTCCCTGAAAGATATCAAAAATAATGCTCGGCTTTTCGGTGGTGCTCTACTGCTGCTGTCTGGTGATTTCAGACAAACATTACCAGTCATTCCACGCGCGACATATGCAGACGAAATAAACGCATGTTTGAAAGAATCTTATCTATGGCCAAGTGTCACTAAATTATGCCTTACTATTAATATGCGCGTTCGACTTCAAAATGATCCATTAGCGTCAGGATTCTCTGAACAATTGTTAGACATTGGCAACGGTAAAATTCAATTGTATGAAGATACACAATATATTCGACTTCCAGAGAATTTTTGCAACATGGTGGCTACCAAAGATGAGTTAATAACAAGTATCTTTCCAGATTTAAGACATAATTATACTAATCATGAATGGCTGCGAGAGCGAGCTATTTTAGCCGCAAAAAATTTAAATGTTGACACCATCAATTTTAAAATACAATAGTCATTGCCTGGTGATGAAATTACATTTAAATCGATTGACACTGTTGTTAATCCTGACGAAGTTGTCAACTATCCTGTAGAGTTTCTAAATTCACTAGATTTACCTGGAATGCCACCACATAATTTGCGACTGAAAATTGGCTCACCTATAATTTTGCTTCGAAATTTAAATGCCCCAAAATTGTGTAATGGCACGCGATTAGTTGTAAAAAAAATCATGGGCAACATTCTTGAAGCCAATATTTTGAGTGGAAAATTTCAAGGTGAAGCTGTACTTTTACCACGGATCCCAATGATTCCTTCAGATTCGCCTATACCATTCAAACGTTTACAATTTCCAATCCGCTTGGCATATGCTATGACTATAAATAAGTCACAAGGCCAAACAATGACAATTTGTGGCTTGGATTTAGAAAACCCATGTTTTTCTCACGGCCAATTATATGTTGCGTGTTCCAGAGTTGGAAAACCATCGAATTTATTTATTTATACAACTCAGGGTTTAACCAAAAATATTGTACATCCAATGGCATTACGATAAATTAAGTTTTTGTAAATAATAAAATATATTTTTTAAATAAAAAAGTTTGAGTATAAGCTTTTTTACCTTTAATTAAAACAAGTTGAAGATTTCATTACACATACTCACACGCTATCGATTAGTCTAATTGTAATAAATTTACATGTAATGACGTTAGATATTGGCATAACATTTGAATAATAATTTTCATCAAAATGATCCAGAATGTTTTACCTTATTAAAAAAAGTTTGAAATTTTCAAATTAAAGACGTGTAGACTTTCTATCTATCTTTTCTATCTTATCTTATCCTAAGACATTTCATTCAAAATGTTTGTTGCCAAGCAACACTCAACAATTAAAAATTATTTTCCAACACATTTCAAACAATATACAAAAAACATTTTACATCCGAATGGACTTCAATAAGTAGTATTCAATCAAGAGATTTTATTGCCACGCTTTTCTCGATGGACTACTATAAGTTCAGATATTATTATGTTAATAAAATACTGATTTAAGTTTAGTTAATGTTAACACAACATTAATTGACTTTTAGGCGATACGAAGTTCGGCGGGTCAGCTAGTGTATAAAATAAAAATGTTTCTTATTTTAAAAAAATTAGGAAAAACGAATTAATTATTGTTAAGAATAGAAAAGAATGATTATTAATCGCATTAGCCACATTATCTTAATGATCAATTGATTTCTCTTTAATAAATTTCACATTTGTAAAAATTCTTTAAAAACATAAAGGAATTCAATAATGTTAAAAAATGCAAAGAAATTAATTCATAATTATAAAGTGGAGGTATATGTCGGTAATGAGTGCTAAAAAACTTTTTACCCTGAATCCAAGTGCGAAGAACGTAGTTGAGGAACCGTCGCATGTTTTCAATTACGTTGTTCAACTCTGCCTGTTGAACAACGTAGTCATAGCCTACCTGTATTTTGTTGCCTGGCAACAGGGGAAGGCTTATGCACATCCGCACAACCTTCTGGACATGGACATAGAAAGTTATAGAACATTATATATTTAGTATTTGGTATATGAAGATCAGTGTTTATAACATGAGCACAGAATTTATTATTTTTTTAATAACATTACTATGAATGGGTAATACTTTGGAAAATAACTATATTAATTGTAATGATATATTTTTAAACTTTGTTATGATTTAGCATGTTGGGCCAGTATATTTACCAAACAGGTAAGTGAGTATAACAACAGCACAGAATTTATTATACTGTTAACAACATGAATATGAATAGGTAATAATTTTCAAAATATCTATTCATAGTTATTATACATTTTGTAAATTTCTTATAATTTTTTTATAATAAAAATGTTAACACTTACGTGATCGTAATGGATCGCCATAATTGTAAACAGCTGGTGGCATGCAGGAACATTAGGTACAACTTTGAGTGTTGCGTCCATGTGCAACTCATTGGCATCAGGGAGCAATCGGAGGAAATGTTCAGACGCAAATATAACTGCTGCACCAGCATTTACATCTTCCACAGTTCCTCTATAAAAGTCCTTGTTGCCAATAGATTTGCTAAAACGCACATTCCCCTCCACCATGAATCCATATTCCACAACACTCTGCGGAACAACCACATTTTGTGCCATACGGCGTGCCCTATACATCGCTGACTTTAGCGAGTTGAACCCAAGCCTTCCGGACACTTCAACTGGAACCCTGAAAATGAAATAAATTACATGAAATATATTTCCTATACATCTACTTCGTAGGTATATTTTAACATAGGTATTTAGTGAGGTTGTAAAAAATTACAAAATGTAGACGTAGTGCAGTGCCATTACATTTAAAATTTAAAAAAAGTAACTTTCCGTGGAAAAAAAATTTATTATTCGTGTTCTACACATTAAAACGAGTAATTTAGTAACAAAAATAAATTTTTAGCACCATCGCCATTAACTCTATATTTTTACCCAGCAATCTCCTTAAGTAATACATTTCCATTGAAAAAAGCTAAGTATGTATTGTGAAAAAACAAAAACTTTGAAAAGTATAAAATTCTGTATTGAAAAACTTGAATTATATTAAATAAAGAGTCCATCGTTGGAAGTAAGTTAAGTTTGAGCATAACTATGGTGTTGCTTACCTGGCACATTCCTCGTCAAATATAACACTGAAAGGTGTAGATTCAGTTTTACATCTTTCGAGAATGCATTCCCTCAGGGTTTCAGTTGAAAAATACGAATGGTCAGGTCCATGATTGTGCTCGCCGTGTTGCACAAAATTAACTACTGCCCATTCAGACTTCTGTAGTGGTATGGAAGCTCTGGCAAGACAAGTTTTGTACAATATACATTTAAGGTGGATTCTTGTACCCGTACTGTTATCTGCATAATAAAAATAGCCATCGTCCATGAAGTAAATATCTGCACTATATCTGGCCAACCGTGTTACTTGTATCATATTCATGATAGAGTATTTTTATAATACTTATAATAGTATACTACTTCACAACTAGACAACACGTCTGTATAGAACAAAGGATATGAAGAAATAGGAATGGAGGGAAAATATTCATCATCTGTTTCGATAAATCAATACATCTTGTTGTGAACATCGATTGTAAAAACGTTTTCCACATGCTAATTTTATACATATAATAAATTGATGATTGTATATCATTTAAATTAGGTGAAATTGTTTGGAATCTGTATGTAGGGCTAATATATATACACACACACATCTGTATATATATATATATATATATATATATATATATATATATATATATATATATATATATATATATATATATATAAATATATTGGTTATTCATATACAAGAATATTTATTAATTTATATCGATCGCTATATTTAATGTATTTATAATTTCTATATATTATTCAAATATAATATCTGAAATATTTTTACAATATATAGATGATAAACTAAATAAAATTATGCAGACATTTGATAAAAACGGTTATTGGTTTAGATATGTAGATGATGGTTTGTATGTATCTAATAATAATGATATAAACTTAATAATTATTTTAGATAAAATAAATGTGATAAATAAAAATATTAATTTTACTTGTATAATTTTACTATGAATAATGAAAACAAAATAAGAGAGAAAAACATTATCTATCAAATTGCAATTGAGAATGGCTATAAAAAGAAAACTGTTGATAAACTTAATTATAATATTTTAAAGAAACAAAATAATAATTTAATTTACAAAAATAATGATGAAAATGTCATATGGACTTCATTTACATTTTTTGGTAATGAAGTAAAAAATATCACAAAATTGTTTAAAGGTAGCAACATAAAATTCGCATATAATACTAATAATAAATTAATAAATATAATGAATAATAATAATATTATTAATATGCATGAAAAAAACGGTATATATAAATTAGAATGTGATTGAAATACACAGCGATCGAAAACGTTCTGTCTAAGTAAGTTTTAACAAATTTACTAAATTAAAAGTTCGCAACTAAAAGCTGAAAAAACTCAAAATTTAGTCAACCGATTGGAATAATTTTTGTTGCATTTTATTCACACAATTACCATTGAAATAAAACAGAAAAGGAAAATATTGTTTTATATTTTAAAAAGTATTTGAAAAATCTTGAAAACTGGCAATATGGTTCTGAAAGCCTTAGTAATATATTGACCGTTTATTTTAACGGAAACTTGGTAATGCAATGCTGGTTTCCTTTCAGAATTGATCTTTTACCATGAGGCAATACATAATTATTTAATTTTACATTTAACTTTGTACGATTTCTTTCCTTGTACGGAGTTTTTATCCTTAAATGTTAGAAGTGAAACTACATCTATGATATTTAATTTGTTGCCAAAACTGAATGTAACGAGAAATAGGTTATCGACACACTTTGAGGTAAGTAAATACTTTTGTGTTTTGTGGTGCCTAAATTCTAATTTTATTTATAGATTATTAGGTCTTCTTTCATATCTTTAACTAATTTTTCTTAAAACTAATAATTTTTTTATGATTTTTAACTCATCTCCTGTTTTGTTATATTTTATATTTGGCAATCACATTCCATTGTAACAATAGGTTAGGCTATTATAATTTACTTTTATATTATAATCTATTTCTATATTTTGTTTGTTATTAAATAGGATAATGGCTAGACTATATCACACTACCTCGGATATAGCACTGAACAATAGGAGGCCAGTAAGCAAGATAATTTCTCTTACCCATTGGAAAAAATTTAACCACCATAAAAAAGCTGTTACACAGGACTGAAATTTAATAAATTATTTAATGCTTTGTAAGTATATATATATATATAATTACTTTGGCCAATATCAATTATGTGTAGAATGTAATTATTTACTTTTTAATGTTTGCAAAATAACCGAATACTAAATCAGTACTTTCTTTTGTAATTGTGTACTTTATGGAGCACCTACGATAGCGGCTACAGCTATTTTCGTTATATTTTAATTTTCTCATGTATTTCTACGGCCTAAACACGAACATTATTTTCTGTCGCTGATGCCGATTTCTTAAAAAATACTTCAAAAAACATCAACCTAAACTAACATTTATTGGTAAAAATGCAGAAGCTCGGTGCCATACGATATTTTGGGAAATGGTTTAACACCACCAAATAGGACGATATCCACAAGATTTTTTTAAAATTGACCTCGGAAAGTTACTTTTTTTTCAATTTAAAGTAGCGTAAAATATTCAGCGCGGATGTAGAAGTTGTGAATAAGCGCAGAGTGATACAAATGCTTCGTGATGTTACAACTGCATTTCAATGTATAAAATTAAAACCAAATCTAACCTGACTTGACACTTTTTCGGTAAATTTTACTATAGGTATACAGTATTGTATAAATTTAAAACCAAATCTATCCTAACTGGACACTTTATAAGTATATTTAAATATATGTATAAAAATTAGGCGAAGTTGTGAATAGGCGCAGAGTTATACAAATGCTTTGTGATTTTACAACTGAATTTCAATGTATAAAATTAAAACCAAACCTAACCTGACACTTTTTCGGTACATTTTAATATACGTATACAGTATTGTATAAATTTAAAACGAAATCTATCCTAACTGGAGAAGTTGTTTCTCAAATATCTACACACGTAAGGTTGCGTGACGTACCGCGGACAATGCGTACAACCTTATGCGCAGCACTGTGACGTAAGTATCACTCCGCGCCTATTCACAACTTCTACATCTGCGCTGAATTTATTACCCTACTTTAAATTGAAAAAAAGTAACTTTCCTACTTCAATTTTAAAAAAATTCTTGTGGATATCGTCTAATTTGGTGGTTTTCAACAATTTTCCAAAATATCGTATAGTGCCGGAGTACTGCATTTCAACCCATTTATTTTTCAAAATTAATATATAGGCTTTATATATTGAAATATAGATACAGAGTATCCAGAGCGGTAGTTGCTGATCTTAATAATTACCAGAATATAGCCTACGTGTTATGTAATAAAATAAGCTTACATATATAAACTTTTACAGTATGCTATTATTTTGTTTCAGGACTTTTGATGGACCACGACGCTGTCTATTTACAGGAAGAAGTTATGTTACTAATATCTGTTGTAAAATGTTGTGTTAACGTTCAGTGCAATACTTTCTGTTTTGATATTTTATGACTAAAATCAATAGTGCGATAGGTTTAATTGTTATCAGACCAGTTACAAATGAAGGATGTGCACATGTTCTATGCAATATTTCTTGTTTTGTGCGTGGAATTGTGTGTTTATGAGTGATTTCTTAAGTTCTATTGGTAAATGTTTACAAGCGAGGACACCTACGATATTTTGGATAATTTCGTACTTCATACTCTTAAAATAAGTAAATTTATTAAATCCACGATGTAATTAATGCACAATAGCAGCTGATTGCAAGTATAGTAATACAGTGGTCAACATAAAAATAGACTTTCCCTAATGCTAGCATCACTCCACTCTCACACTTATATTGGGTACTTGTTTACATTCCTAAACCGGGCATATATTTGCATGAAACATTCCAAAACATGTAGAAAGGCTATTTTTGCATGATGTACCGGGGCCGATGAGTACAACCTTATGCGCAGCACTGTGACGTTACAAAACATTTGTATCACTCCGCGCCAATTCACAACTTCTACATCCGCGCTGAAAATTTTACCCAAGTTTAATTTAAGAAAATATAATGTTTCTAGGCAAAACAAAATAATTTCAATGAAAATAGCCTTTTTACATGTTTCATGCAAATAAAGGCCTGGTTTAGGAACGTAAACAATTGCGTTATATTGTGCACTAAGTTTAATGGTTTTTAGGCCAGTTACAAATGAAGGATGTGCAAATGTTAAATGCAATATTTCTTGTGTTGTGTGTGGAATTTTGTGCTTAGTGTTCTCTAAAGTGATTTTCTAAGTTCTATTATTCAGTAAGGCTTGTGTGCACGGAAATATGTGGTGGTTATAGTTAAGTGGTGTTTTTCTGTTACATATTAATTATCTATACAGTCACAATAATTCTTTATTTGAGATCATGAATTCCAGAATGCAGACCATGAAAAACATTCTGATTTGTATAACAGACACATTGTATATATATATATATATATATATATATATATATATATATATAAGACATAAAACAATTTACAAATACAAGAATAATTTATTGAATTTACAATTCAAAGATTTTCGTTGGCAAACAGTACCAACATCCTCAGCAATACATAAAATTTCTAGTATTCCTGAGGATGTTGGTAATGTTTGCCAACAAGCAAGCTTTGAATTGTAAATTCAATAAATTATTCTTGTATTTGAAAATTGTTTTATTTCTTTATTAATACACAAGAATACATATTATAGGGTGTGTGTATATATATATATATATATATATATATATATATATATATATATATATATGAAGTTGATATATAACTATTGTAAAGTCAGTGCAACGGAAACTTAATGGATAGCGAGAAATATATATATATATATATATATATATGGTTATTGTGCATAAGCTCGGCACCATACGATATTTTGGGAAATTGTTCGAAACCATCAAATAGGACGATATCCAAAAGAATTTTTTTTATTGAAGTAGGAAAGTTACATTTTTTCAGTTTAAAGTAGGGTAATAAATTCAGGGTAAAAATGCAGAAGCTCGGCGCCATACGATATTTTGGGAAATGGTTTGACATCATTAAATAGAACGATATCTACAAGAATTTTTTTTAAATTGACCTCGGAAAGTTACTTTTTTCAATTTAAAGTAGCGTAAAAAATTCAGCGCGGATGTAGAAGTTGTGAATAGGCGCGGAATGATACAAGTCCTTTGTGATGCAACTGTATTTCAATGTATAAAATTAAAACCAAATCTAACATGACTTGACACTTTTTAGGTATATTTTAATATAGGTATACAGTATTTTATAAATTTAAAACGAAACAGTGGATCCAGCCGATTGCTGGGTACTGTTAAACAGCCTAGTGACCTGTTCGTCTTAAGAATAAATATCATTTATGATTTAAGAGAATTATTTTCAACGAAACAGTGGATCCAGCCGATTGCTGGGTACTGTTAAACAGCCTAGTGACCTGTTCGTCTTAAGAATAAATATCATTTACGATTTAAGAGAATTATTTTTACCGAAACAGTGGATCCAGCCGATTGCTGGGTACTGTTAAACAGCCTAGTGACCTGTTCGTCTTAAGAATAAATATCATTTATGATTTAAGAGAATTATTTTTAACGAAACAGTGGATCCAGCCGATTGCTGGGTACTGTTAAACAGCCTAGTGACCTGTTCGTCTTAAGAATAAATATCATTTATGATTTAAGAGAATTATTTTTAACGAAACAGTGGATCCAGCCGATTGCTGGGTACTGTTAAACAGCCTAGTGACCTGTTCGTCTTAAGAATAAATATCATTTTACTGTACTGTTCAACATACTAGTTCGACAGACTGTTTGATTTTCCATAATGGTAAGTTAACAAGGAAATGTTCATATTTGTTGATTTCATCTTCACGTCACTAGTTTTCACTAAGCAATTGTAAATATTTACAAGTGCTGAAGTAAATCTTGAATTTTGTTGTACATTACGTCCGGTGCATAGTGTTAATCACTTGATTAATAGTTTATGACTGTTGATATTTTATAAACTGTTCAAGTTTCAAGGAAATATTGTACAGGTATGTATCTTTCTTTTTAAATATTAAAAGTATTTACTCACATCATATAAAAATCACACAATTTTTGAAAATTTTATAAAAATTAAAGTTTTGAGTCCTGACCCTACCACTGTGCTCTTTGTAATTACATATTTGTGTATTATAAGATGTATATTACTGCAGTATTGACAATTTTTGATACTATATTATAGTCAACTATATTGACTAAATTAAATTCAAATATTATTCGTGCATAATAAAATTTAACTGAAATTGCTTGTAATTTAATGTATTTTTGGTTATTATTTAAAACACGATATTTGTGACAGTATAATTTACCTACAAATTAAAGTAATAATGACAATAAATATTTCATTGAGTTTTAGTTGAATTTTGTGTAATATATTGCACAGCTTTATCAACAAATTGTTATAACCTATAAGTAAAATATGCAATTTGTCTTAATATATAATGTTTATAACATGAACATCTTAAATGTAAATTAAGACTGAACAATCAATTTCAAGGCACATTTGAAATTACTTCAAAGCAACCTTTTATAAAGCAAACATTTCACAACATTTAAAGTGGAATTTAATGTAAAAGGGATTTGCATAAATTTGAATGCTTAGGTTATTTAAAACTTTTGTTTTTTTCCAGTAGAAACTGCAGGTAAGTTACTCTTGTAAGTATGGATACAAAGTCTATATATTGGAGGATACAACATGATGCTTTTCAAGAACATTCACATATTGATTTGTAAGTGCATCCACAAAGTTGTAATTTTGTCAATTGTTGGGGCTTTTTAAGTGGATGGTTTAAAGGTTATGTTAATTCTTTAACACTTGTATAAGGTCGGGATCGCCATAAACTTGTATGGGATTGCCATAAACAAGTATTCCCCCCCCCCCCCCAAGATGACTATGTCAATGGTATAGCAGTCATTCAAAGTGAATTGTTTTAAAGTGTAGAAAATACCTTTTTACCACAACATCAAAGAAATTATTAAATTTTGTAGCCCATTATGTTCGGTGTAAGTATAAAATACATGAAAAACAAAAACTGAAGGCATAGATTTAGCCATTGCGCAACATCACACTGCAATTAATTTTTTCATCACTTCAATTTAATAGAAAAATAAATTTCCCTGTTGAAAAAATTCTTGCATATATGGTCTTGCGATAAACAATTTTATACTTTTATCTAAGGTTACGTCCAATGTGCATTTATAAAGTGTTGAAAATTGATGTTTGTTTTTCAAAATGAAGTTAATTTAGGCAATCCATCCAAGGTGTATAGATACAATATCCAAGTTTGGGAGTAAATGCATTTCAAGATCATTTAAATTATTATAATATCCATCCATAAAAGTTGAGATAATTTATTTCTGTAATGGGAACTCTGACATTGAATTTTAATAAGGTGACCCAAATTTATTCCAAAGATGGCTGTATAAAAAATATTTGTATCCCTGGTAAATGGTAAAAATTAAACTGGTGTCAGGTTGTTACAAGGTGGGCAGTATTATACAATTGTTTATTGTGTCCAAGAAAGGTTAATAGCTAGTAGCAGTAAAGTATACAGGTCAGGGCGGTGGCATTTTTCGGTAGAACTGTCAAGGTCCAACATATCAAACCTAACCTCAACAATGTCATATCTTGTTGAGTGTTTAAGCATAACTATAACCTTGGTGCTATTTGAACAAAATTTGTTCTGTTTAGCCTAACCTAAACCAGAAAAAAATATATTTGTAAAGGTCTTGACATGAGAAGTGTTAAGTACATTTTAAAATGGGCTATCGCGGTTATGAAGTAAATTTGCGAAGAGGTTAGGCCATTTCGTTTACACTTTTATCTACAGTTAAACGAAATAAGATGTAAAATTTAAAATGTTGGGATTGATGACTAGAGTACCATTTTTTTCATATTCTTATGGATTTACAGATACGGCATGTGATTAGTAACGGTTACGTCTAGAATTTAAATAACGACGTCTCAATGTTTTTAGGACGGGTATAGCATTAGAATCATATGTTTGGGTACTCTTTAAGATTTTATTTTGAGTTTGAAACAAATTAATGCAAAGACAAATATAGCATATTGTTTAAACAAATGGCTCATTATTCTGTAAGAGAATTGTATTTCTTTTTCTAATCATAAGTCCTGACATTAGTGTTATAAAATTTGTTTTTTTTTCAAATGACTTTTGCATACAAAATGAGCACACAAGATTTTCTTGTTAATTAAGTTATTTTAGCCACTCACACAGCTTCAACCTTGAATTTTGTTCGAGTAAGAGTGTCACTATTTACAATAATATTATATTATGGTCTTGGTAGAAACTGAGATTACTTATTTGAAATTAGTTTGTGATTTTATAAAATCAAACAGGACTCATTTCGCTTGTTATTTTATTGTTAGTAGCCTACGTTATAAAATGTAAAAAAATTTGTAAACAAACTTTAAAACAGTTGCATTACCAGCTACTAAAGAGGTAAAGGATTGACGAAAAGATGCATTTTAGTTTATAGAAAATTGCGTTTTTTCCTTACTCAATTAGCACACGAGATTTATCTGTTAATTAAGTTATTTGAGCCACTCACACAGCTTCTACCTTGTATTTTGTTTCAGTAAGAGTGTCACTAGTTACAATAATATTGTATTATGTCTTGGTAGAAACTGAGATTACTTATTTACTAATAGTTTGTGATTCTATAACATCAACGAGGACTTTTTCGCTTGTATCTTATTGTTAGTACGTTGTTAAATCTAAAATAATTTGTAAAAAACCTTTTAAACCAGTTGCATTACCAGTTACTAAAGAAGTAAGGGATTGAGCAAAAGATACATTTTAGTTTATAGAAATTAGGTTTTTAAAATATCTACTTAAATAAATGCCTAACAAAGAACAATATTAAAATTTAATTTGTAAATTAACTTTTATATTATTGAAAAATAAATTTCTATAACTTTTTCTAATATTAGGTCTATTTAAGTAATTATATATTGTTTTTAAATTGATAATTAGTTATTGACAATAATTATGTTTTACAAATATAGGTATTAAGGGAAATTAGTGAAATAAACATGTTTACTTGAATAAATGCCTAACAAAGGGCAATATTAAAATTTAATTACGAAATTATCTTTTATATAATTAGAAAAGACATATCTATAACTTCTCCTCTAATATTAGGTCTATTTAAGTAATTATATGTTATATTTTAGTTAATATATAGTTATTGACAATATTTATATTTAACAAGTATAAGTAATAGTAGAATTGAGTGAAAAAAACAACGAGAACTTTCTTCGTTTGTTATTTAATGGTCAGTACGTTCTCAAATCTAGAACATTATGCAAAAAACCTTTCAAACCAGTCTGTTGTAGTTACGATATAAATAAAGGATTGAAAAAGATACATTTTATTGCTTTGAAGGATTACTGTAATCGTAAATAGAACATGTAACACATTTCAAATCGGACTGTGAGCGCCTGCAGAGTGGCAAGGCGATACAAATCCGTGTGTTGCACGTTGAGACTGTTGATTAGTTGGACTTGATGTAAATGTTGTTCGTTTGACAATCGTGTGTGTTGGTTAATTAACAACCGCGTAAGCTCGTTTTTCAATGTTGTTTAGTTGGAACGTTGTTCACTTGATCCAGCCCCGTCACATCTCTTCTTTCTTAGTAATTGATTTAAAAAACCCATGCCAACAGACTAGTGAAATCAGATTAGACAAAAATTAAGGTTTTGTAAATAAAGTTCAGAACTTAACAGATTTAAGTGGAGATAACCATTCAATTGTATACTTAACTGGATGTCAGGAAAGAGTTTGTGCACAATAAAAAATAAAGGTATTATTCTAGCCCTTAGTATCACTTTGGGATCACCTGACCTTCCATAAATTGGAACAAAGGCATGAAAAGGGAGGCCCGTTACAATGCTAGAGAAAGTGACTACTATTGACTTGTACATAACTTTAGACTTTTACAAATAACATTTTTTTACTGCATATAGGATGATTTTTGTAATGAAACCTGTTTGTTATAAAATTGTTCGGATATATTGTACACTTAACGCAACACAAAACATACTATAAATTACTACATTTTATTTCCATAATGTGGAGTACGAAATAGACTCACCTCCACGGGTGTATCCTGGGCAACGTCTCTTTTGATGGCAAAGAAGTCTATTAACTGGCACTAAACCTCAGCCATGAAGACGAAGATGAGAGTTAAAGGGAAAACCCCTAAACGTTCTTTTCAGAATGAAACACTACACCTACGTGTCATCCAGTGGAATGCTGGTGGCATGTCTCAAGACAAGAAGACACAACTTCAAGACCTATTACAAACACACAACATCGATGTTTTCACTATAATGGAGGCCAACGTCACTGATGATAGTCTCCAATACTACCAATTCCCAGGATACAGCATCTATCTTCTCCCAAAATTTAGACAAGTGGCAAGCTGGATCATAACATGAGTCTGAAACAGCCTGACTACAGAATTTGAAACCATAAAAGAAATGGGAAATACAGAGGATACATGTGAAATTATTAAACTACATGTCTGGAAAAATGAAAACCACTTCAAGATTTACTCTGTTTACAGCCCACCTAAAAATGTACCAAATCTTGAAGCACTAACCTTTATCTCTAAAACCATTCTAATAGGGGACTTTAATGCCCATTCTCCCAAATGGGGTTATTCCGACACGAATGCAGCGAGGAAAGAAATTGAGGATATATTCACCACTAAAGCAATGGACCTCATCTACAAAAATGAAGATCCGGCTACCTACCTCCATCACAATGACTCAACGACAAATTCAGATCTGCTTATAGTATCCAGCGATATAAGGCACAACACCGAAAGAATCATAGTAGATGACCCAGGTACTCGACATAGATCCGTAATTGCAGATATAGCTATCAACTGTAATAGGAAACGCCAAACACCCTCCCCTAAGCCTTCAGGGAATTTCAAGAAGGCCAACTGGTCCAAATTTTCTAAGTTACTTGATGAAATACTATTGAAAACTAGTATTGATTTTACCAACCATCCAGAAGTTATCAATGAAGCCCTAACGAAAAATATAATCTATTGTGCAAAACATAGTGTCCCACGTGGCAAAGTAAGACAATATACACCCTTTTGGACAGCAGAACTTCAAGCCTTAAAATTGAAACGAGAAGCGCTCCGAATCGAAGCTGAAAGAACAAAAGCTGTGCAGGATGTTCAAGCTTGGAAACACCAATGTGCTATCTTAAAACAGGAAATCTTAAATGCCAAAAGAAACTGCTTCAATGCATTCATATCCAATATTAATTATCGGTCAGATAGTTCCCGCACGCACAAATACCTGGCCAACCTCTTAAACAAACATTCCTGCCCTAAGAAGGGCCCTATACAATACAAAAACAAGGAGCTAACGTCTGATGCTGAAATAGCCAATGCATTTGCTGTAACTTATTCACAAGCACAAAAGAAGAATACACATATTAGGAAAATGACTAAATCTCTGAAGCAATTAATACGCAGCAGTGCTACAAATAAAAATGACAGATTTGGTAGACATATTCCAGGCACCATTTAATAAAAATGAGTTGGCCCTTGCCATAAAGCAGCTAAAGACAAGGAAATCCCACGGGGCAGACAACATTCACCCAGAATTCTTGAAAAACCTAGGCATGGCTGCCACAGAAGTTCTTCTCAAACTATTCAATAAAGTTTGGGATAGTGGCTTTATACCCAGCAATTGGAGAACTGCAATTGTTATACCTGTCCTTAAGAAAAACAAGAACAGACCTATATCAAACAGCTACAGACCTATATCTCTCACCAGCATCATTGCTAAAACAATGGAGAGAATGGTGAACAACAGATTAAACGGGTACCTCGAAACCAACAATATCTTAGCAGAGGAACAAGCAAGCTTCAGAACTAACTGCTCCACAAATCAACAAGTGACAAAACTTTCGCAACACATCAAGGATGCACTAGGTCATAAAAAAGTATTAACAGCTGAGTTTGTTGATCTTAAATCAGCGTATGATCTAGTCTGCACAGAAAAAGTAATTCAAAAACTTTCTGAAATGGGTGTCACATCCAAAATGCTGCAGTGGATACAATCATTCATTGGACAAAGATCGTGCAGGGTCAAATATGGAAATAACCTATCAAAACACAAAAAACTGCAAACTGGCCTACCGCAAGGAGCAGTGATGAGTTGCACACTCTTTAACGTCTATATAAACAACCTAGTAACAGCACTAAAGAAGGTACGTGGAATCAAGTGCCTACTATATGCCGACGATCTTGTTTTCTGGTATGAAACCCCTAAATATAAGGCTGAAATAAAAACCAAACAATCATTGAACCAGGCCTTGGATGTTCTGGCCAATTGGTGTGATGATAATGGTATGAAAATAAATGTTGAGAAAACATCATTTCAGACATTTTCTCTTGTCCATACTGATTTAGAGCCCAAACTACAATTAAGAGGCTCACTTATCAACAAAACAAAACGAGTCTACATACTTAGGGATGACGTTTGACAATAAACTCACCTGGAAGTAACATGTAAACAAGACTGTCAACCGAACCAGAAACCGACTCTGAATCTTGAAACGTCTTGCTGGAAGCAAGTGGAGTTGCAATCGGACTACTCTTAATCTAACTTATAAAACCTACATACTTCCTTTGCTTTCATACTGCTGCGAGTATTTAGTCACCGCCACTTGCAACCTTGGGACTAGTGCACAATCAAGCACTACGCCTCATTACTGGGGGAATTAGAACAACACCAATAGATGCAATGCTCTTCCTTACTGATAATTATAGTCTTCAACACATAATACAAAGTCTCTGTCTGCAACTCTTTGAGAAATTCCAGAGAATACCTCATGACCAATACTGGAAAACCTACAATACCCCTTCGATAGCTAGACTAAAAACACAAAATGGTTTTATCCAAAAAGCTACAAATTTATTTGAGAGATTGAATTGTAGCAGCCTTAATGAACACTGGCCTCGTCCGCTGCCGCAAAATCCAAACAGATAGAATACTTCCTGCAACTTTGTGACCAAGTGAAGAAAAAGGAAACAGAGAAAAATCAACTAAAACAGCTTGCACTTGAAACTATACATAGTTGATATCCAGAAACTGACTGGCTACATATTTTTACCGATGGCTCTTATTCAGAAACAACTGAAAAGGCAGGAGCAGGAGTATCTAGCAACATCTTCTCTTTTTATGGAGCAGCAGGAAGCAACAGAACTGCCTTCGACGGAGAAGTCGAAGCAATTAGGATTGCGCTAAGCCAACTGTATGCAAATATGATGCTGCTATATTCATCGATTCAAAATCTCCTATCCAGGGTATAGCATCTCCTGATCTGTCAATAAGCCCCGAAGTGCAAGAGTACCGAAGGCTGTACCACTCGCTAAATTCTGAACGTAAATCAATCGTACTACAGTGGATTCCTGGTCACTGTGGTGTGACTGGAAATGAACAGGCAGACACCCTTGCTAAAAAAGGTACTGAAATAAAACAAGAACAAAAAACACAAGTTTCCTATAACACAATAAAATTACAAATTTAAAAAGCCATCAAAATCCAACATGTAAAAGATACAGTGGAACGTACACAGGGGAAACAATGGGAAGATGCCATAACGACAACACCTGAGGGCCCTAGAAACGTAGCAGTTGCCACCTTCCGCCTCATTACAGGACACGACCTTCTACGAAAACACCTATACCGCATTGGACTAGCTGAGGACCCATACTGCAGCCTATGCCAACAAGAACAACAAATGGATAGAAGTTACCTTAAGGTGTGTCCAGCACTATCAAAGACAACTGAACATGAACGATACTGGGAAGCACGAGGTTTATTACAGAGTGTATAACTAATGTTATTTTGTACTTGCCATTAGAATAAATAAATATTTCAATTATGTATTGAATTTTTTTTTAATATATGTTTCATGAGATTTAGATCAAGTATATCATCGTAGGATTGCAGATTATTATTTCTAGGGCTAATTATATTTATTATTTCTGTGGTGGCAAGGAATTATCTTGGTCACATATAGTATAATGGTCTCAAATTATCAGTAACGTACAATACTATTAAATTTTAAATTCAAATTTCAATTTTGAAAAATTTTAAAAACAAATTTTAACTTTTTAAAACTTTAATTAAAACATAAAAAATTGTAAGGTTTGATAAACTAAAAATTGATAGTTAAAAGGAATTTTAAATGATTTATGTAAATAAAGCCATTTTGGAAGTAGTGTGAATTGGGTTGCAAGTGAACAAATGCTGTGATTGATTGTGGCAAACGTAAATTTTCATGTAGAAATGCTATAGACATTTCATTGTGGTCCGACAAGATAAATCTTAGAAAATTACAAAGGCGTAAAAAAGTTGATTAACTGCATCGTAGAATTGTTAAAATTAGTAAATTAAAACTAGATAATTTGGCATCTATTAGGATGAAGTATGGGAAGAGAAAGGGAAAAATTCATCACCAGACACCTGTGATTGCACGACCTGAAACGAAAATTGTGATCGGCATATATGTATGGCATAAACCGGAAAAAAGAGGGGTGTGAAAAACAATGCAAGTAGCATGAGTCTTGGAAACGTATGCAAGGAGCCAGGCTCTAAAACTATTTTTTCAAACTTAAAAATGTCTGTTAAGCCAATGCGAAGCTAGAAGTCAAGTGGTGACGCATAAATGTAGCTTCGTAATTTCCTGGAATAGTTATTAATACAAAAACTGAACAACCAACAACTCTGTTTGAAGTACTTTCTGATTAATACATTGAGTGCTGCACCCAGGAAATACAATATTTGTAAGGGGCTGAAATTACTTATTGAAAAAAAAGGTTTACCCTTAAATGAAAAATATAATCAAAGCCAGTTAAAAGACTAAATTATATATTTATACACATTACACAGTGCTGCAAATGCACGTTGTTCTCAAAGTAATGCTAGCAACGGAATAGTGCAATAATTTTAGTGGAGTAAAAGCATAGGATGTCCTGTATGTAGCATTGCTGGGCCGTATGTGAATGCGGAATTTCCAGCAAGCCGCACTCAATGTGCTAACAAACTTTTAAATGCATATTGCACAAATTAATATAAAACCTGAAATTAACTAGAAAGTGTGTTAGAAGTGTATTCACACACGCAAGAAAAAAAAGTGAATTTAAAATCTAATGTTGAACTGTTGGTAAATAAGGTATAAAGTAGATAAAATGCCAAAGTTAAGAACATTCAAGTAAATTTAAAAATTTTATAAAAACATTGTAAAAATAACTTTCGAAGATTACCCATAAGTTGAATTATGTAACTAAATGAATTGTTAACTAGACTTTTTAGTTAATAAAAATATTAAAATAAAAATTTTACTAATAACTAAAACTCCAAGAGGGAGCAAAAAATATGAGCAATGATGCCAAACCAAGATGGATGCCAGGAACTTTCGACAACGTAGTAGGAACTACTTGGTGCAAGAGAGAAGATTCAACATGGCAAATTCTCTATAATACTCATCCAAGCATCGCCTGGCCAACACCGTGGACCACGACCATCTACTTGGAATCAAAGAGAGGATTTTGGAAGGAACATGAACTTGCAAATTAAGTTTACACTATCTTTGTTTATCATGAAATTTTTTATTTAATAATTTCAATCAATATTAAATTTTTTTAACTTGAAATTTTATTTTCTATTTAACACGTTTAGTACGGTAGCGTACCGGCACGCTCTGGGTTTCCTTGCGAGGCACTGAGAGTTTGCCAGTACATTCCCCTCTTCGCTTCTGAGAGACAACGAGCGCACCGGCACGCTCACTCCCAGTCTAATTAAAACTCCTCTAGTTTCAATAGGCGTTTGGGAAAAAGTTTGATTGTTTGGGGAAAAAGTGCTTCAGAACAGTTTAAAGAACAATGTGTCTTAATTTTTTTGTTATTTTTTAAAGATTCAAATCAAATATTGGTCCTCTTCTTCTAGCCAACCTCTCAAGACACCCCGACAGACAACATTTGTTAGAAACTGAACATTTTCCTGCAACTTTCCCGCTCCCTGAAGGATCAAATAGGAAAACTCGGAAGAGGTGCAGGATTTGTTTACATAAAAACAAAAGAACTGAAACATCTTTTTATTGCCCCGCTTGCCCCGATAAGCCTTCCCTTTGCATTCAACAATGCTTCAGGAAGTTTCATGAACAGATTTAATTTGTTTTTATTTTTATATTTGTTTAGTTTTAACCACTGAACACAGCACAATATCCGGTGAAAACAATAATCATAAAAATAAACCAAGCTTTCTGAACTAACGCAAGAATAAACGATAATTCCCTAGGAGTGAATGAACCTACTCGAGGTGGGAACCGACTACTGTGAATAAGAGTCAATGACAAAATGCTTGAATACCCGAAAACCTAGTGTGCCATCATAAGCTTGTAGTAAACAATTATTTAGTATTAGTAAATATATAATGTAAATTTCCTTTCTTTTTTATTGTGACATGAAAAATAAAATTATTTTTAATGTCCAATACATTGTTTTGATGTCCCCAATTATCGTATATATGGTAGAGATAAAATTATTGAGATTAAAACAATGGACACAATAATTCGATGCAACGACATGCTATACAACTTAAATTTGATAAATGGTATTTATATTCCTGAACAAGAGTTTTCGTTTCTGATAACTTTCTGCTTCGGCCGGTATAATTTTTGTTTGTATAATCGAACACGTGGGCATGGGAAATAAATACCATTATTTTTGTTATTGCCACGGAAGATTAATTTGACGTACCTATATTGAAATATACCTATAAAGTATCCAGTTAGGATCGATTTTCTTCTAATTTTATACATTTAACCACACAAATGTACACATGAAAGGCTAGGATAGAGATCATGTTACGTCATCTGGTAAAAGTATTACTTTGCGGAAATTGACATCTAATTAGTTAATGTTGTTTAATCTATCTTAACTGGACACTTTATATTTATATTTTAATATAGGTATATAGTAAAGTATAAAATTACAACCAAATCTAACCTAACTGGAAACTTTATTTAAATATTCGTATACGTAGTATGGCGCGCCGTTGATATACAAACGTACTACTCCTTAATACTCTGCACTGAATTTTTTACCCAATTTTAATTTGATAAAAAATAGCCTTCCGTGTAAAACAAAAAAAAAATTTATAAATATGGTCTTAGGCCCATGTGTTTCAACAATGTTATAAATTTTTCTCAAGTGGTGGGCAATGCACATTTTAACCAATTAGTTATATCGTTTTAGGCTCAAGTTAGAAATGAAAGAAGGTCTAGATGTTTAATGTAATTTTTTTGTTTTGTTTTGGCCATTGTGATCATGGAATACTGTCTACCTGTTTGTTTTGCCCTTTTGAAACTTACTGATATTGAGATTGTAAATACGAGGATTTTAAAATATTTGGTTAGAAAAAATATGATTGTAAACAAAATTAAAAAACAACTTACCTTATAAGCAAATACATTCTTTTACCTAACTTTATCACTCATACATTCTAGTTGTAATGTGAATCCAAGAGTAAGGAAATTATTGTCAATGTTCAGGAAAGTGTTAAAATTACATACAAATTACCTTAGTAAACTTACCTTTATATTGCAGTGCAGTAAACTTACTGACAAAGGCAATCGCATAAATTTAGGAAATATATTCTGTAAGAGGCTTTAGTTAACACTCTGAGCTTTCCCCCTGTTACAAAGTTTATCCGTTCAAAGAATTCAAATCTGGTTCATATATTCAGAAAGGTTACCTCTCAAATACTTGCAAATTTTCTACTCTTCAAATAAACAAACGCCTAAAATATTTATGGAAACATTCAATAACTATAAACACAACCAGAAGAGCGCCATTTTATCTTGCATCTGTCAAGCGCCCAAGAGCAAGCGTTAGCTAGAAGCGGGAAGATTAGAGATTAGTGTACTGTCTACTGTGGTAGTAACTCAAACGGCCAGTGAACAAAAAACATTAATAATATGCGTTGAAATTAATTGGATAAGGAGTAACGAAATATTTAATAATGTTACAATTTTTGTTAAAATGATATAAATATTTTACCAGAAGAAATGGTTTTATTATTTTTTATCTAAGGTATATTTAGATTTTAATATCAACAATTTTATATATATGGTAGGCTCAGGAACTCATACTCTTGATTGTTAATTTCTAGACTGCAGCTGTATAAAATTATTCTTAATTGTCAAACTTTTTTTGGGATAATAAAATACAATATAATTTGTATAAGAATAAATTAATTTGGGCTGAACAGATTTCAGTTATTATATCTAAGTCATTTGAAAAATCAGCCGGTCACATACATCAGCTGATTGGTTAATTTACTACTAAAGTGTTGAGCGTTCAGTGCTTAATGTTGTTTTTGTAATTTAGGGTTATGTTATAAATATGAAGTTCTATTTTATTTAATTAAATATTTTAAAGACAATTTTCGGCAGATAAATGAAGTTCCATAGGTATATCAGAATGAGAAAATATCACCAGTTACTGCTTGTAGTTATATCTATCGTAAGTTTATCAACATTATTGATTTATAGAAGGGAGTATTTAAAATTACGTTACGTTTTAGAAGTTTTAAATTTTTTTGGATCACCACAGGGCGGATTAGGAGACTGTATTGTATTAAATGAAACTCTTGTTGAAAATAAAAAAGGAAAGTACACGTTTTCCGATCCTTCGGCATCATGGATTAAAGTAGATCAACATTATATCTATTCTGCATTTTGGGAATCTGAAGGTGATAGATCTCATGTTCGAGCATTAGCTGTTGGTCCAGCTTCTGCCTTTACTGATTTCGAGTGTCACATTTGGTATGATCAAGGTGACACACTTAGTTCTGTAAATGGAAAGTTTGGGTATTCTGTTATCTATACACCTAAGGAGAAAACCCACGAAGTGATTAAAATCTATCAATTATATTGTGAACCTGTTGAAACTATGAGTATAGGTAGTCCTTATGGAATGATTTTTATATACAAAAGAGGAATCCAACGACTGAAAACATTTATTCCAATATATTTTATCAACAATTCAGAAGTAAATTACTTAAAATCTGCAGCAATTTGTGTGAAACCAGATATTTCAGGAATTCCAAAATCAAGTATAATTGAATTTTTAAGTTATCATAAAGCTATTGGGATATCTGAATTTATAGTTTATGATAATGGATTACAATATGCAATTATTTTGACACTGCAATCATTAGATGGCTTAAAAGGTATAAGTCGGATATCTAAACTACAGTGGAATTTTCCTTATGATGATGTTGAGTTAGAGCACACAGTGTTGGAAATAGACTGTCTTGCAAGAACATCAGGTAAGGTTGGTACTGTTGCAGTATTAGACTGGGATGAATACATTGTCCCAAGACATCATCTTTCCCTAAATTCAATGTTAGGAGAATATGCTTTTAGCTCAAAAATATATTCTCAGTTTGAATTACAATCCGTTATTTGTTGTACTGATCTGAAGGATGATAAACTTGCTGATAAGTCATGGCCTGTGGCACTTCGAAAAACACAGTGTATGTCCTTAGGAGTTAGAAAATCTTTAGTTGTTCAATATCCAAAAGCTGGGTACGAACCTACAAAACAAAAGCTGGAACCTTCTGTAGGTGCAATTCATATTTATAGGCCTTGCACAAGTTTAAAGACTATCACTAAGTATGATCCAATAATGGCACGATTTCTTGGTGATTTTATGACAAGCACGCTTTTAAGATTATGGCAGTCTGGTTCATTGCTCACATACAGACAGCGAATTATACCTAATTTGTAAAATAAAATTGTTGCGGTTAAATATAGATGCTTATGCATGCATACACATATGTTAAAACTAAAAGGTATTAATTCTAGTAGACAAATTATTTGCCATATAAAACCTTCAAAAATACATCTTTCATCAGAAAATGACAGTTTTATAGGAAACAGTTTTGAAATACTACCACATGTTAAGAAAAGTAAATTAATTTTAACTGCATTAGTGCATTTTAATCAATAACTGGCTAGTATTTTCCTTTCTGTTGTGACAACTTCATCTATATATTCAAATATATTTATACTAAAATGTATATAGAGTAAGCTCGTTAGTAAGAACTGTAAGAGTATTATTGTTTACGTTGAGAAAAATATTTTTATATTTGGGACCAGATATCGCAACAAAAATGTTGTTTAAAAGCAGATATGCCATTTATACTTTAGTCTTAGTTATTTATTATAATCATAGACTTATAGAGCCTTTAACAAAATTTGAATTTGTTTCTAATTATAAAACCAGCTTTTGCAGTTAAATAATATTGGCTAGAGGATTCTTTGAAAATATACTTTTCTTGTTATAAATTGTTAAAATAAAAACAGGTCTCTTAATAATATTAGTTTGTTATATATTAGTAAAAATGTTAAATATATTTATTAAATTACAAATTTATAAATTCACTAGGATTTAAGTATGGCTTTTAATAATATGTCCACATAATGATGAGTTATTCCCATTTAAGCTCATCTCATTCTTACTTATCTTCATTCAATATTAACAACTGTGCTTAGAAAAAAAACTATATTATAAATTCAAGGAGGTTAAATAACGAAGTAAATTTTTTATGCTTTAGATATGCTGTTATTTTCTCAACAATAATTAATAGACTAGTAATTTATAGAGAAATAATTATCTCTATACATATTTTCTTATAAGTAAATTCAATTATTACTTGATATTATAAAAAATTATATTTAGTTTTTTTTAAATAGTCTAAATTATCATGTAACAGATGTTAAATATATTTTTGTTGAACTTTTCTGTAGGCCATCATAATATTTATTTATGATGTAATTATCGCACTGCTCTTTAATTTACATTATATTTAAAATATCATACATAGTATTTTGTTTTGTTATACAAGTTATTCTTATTGTACGTAGTTTTTTCTTCATTTTATTTAAAAAAATTTTTTTTTACATTTTATGGGTGCAATACAGGATGACATACGGGAAACGGACAGTTTCAAAATGAGCAGGACGAAGTTAATTTATTCAACACTATGATAGAGAGTAAGCTCAAAACATACCATTTAATTAAGAAATCACACCATTGGTCCTATGCTAGTTTCAATCTAACATAAGTCATTTACTCTTGATTCTGTTTTATGTGATACGTTTTAGCAATTCCAATCAACGAAGATAACTTAAGATGTTTTAAACAAGCAAATATAAACTACTAATTGGAAATATAATGTTATAATTATTGGTTTTGCTAAAATAAATCACTAGTAATACATACACTAAACAATACATTTGTAATCATACTATTTAATATTTTTCTGGTAGGCCCTACATGTTATCAAATTCAAAAAGTTGTCTAGTATACTCATTACTCATCTGTGTCCATTTGTAAAGTTTGACATTCATTTCAAACCACTGTTACTGAAGCAGCGTGCTCTTTGCATACTGTGTTACCGCATTCGTTGTAGTTATGTCTGGGTGAATCAGTTTTTTTTCCAACAGTACAGTATTTACTGCGAACCTTCTCCTCAGCAGATGTGAAGCTATTTTGTCCCTATTTCAGTAATAAAAATTCTTCTGCTCAACATGTTATCAGTATCTGAGCTGAAGATTATTTGAGCATTAATTAGACCTACATTTAACAATCAACAGAACATAATTAAAGGCCAATAGTTACTTATTCTTGGTACAGAGTATTCAGATTTAAGTCGATCCATTACGTCGACCTAGCCTGTAGTAAGGTTATAGTCAGTAACAATCTGATTTTTGTGCCTCATAAAGCTAGATGGAATGAACCATTGCTTACTGTCTAGAAATAATGGTGGTATTTGGGGCTTATTTTTTCTCAAAGTACCCATTGTGGTTGTTCGATGATTTATAAACAACTTGTTGAAAAGTGGGACTGAAGCAAAAAAATTATCCATTGTGATGTATCTCCCAGTATTGTCATTGGGCTCCGTATATCTTTTTACTTCACTGTAAGCACTATTATCAAAAGCATACAGACTGTTTGATGGTTGTTTTCCGTACAGACTGTTTAATAGAGAGTATATTTCCATATAGTGTATATAAAACATACATGCATCAACCAGAGCATAAATCTTTCTGCCATGCGTGGCTTGTTTGTTTGGCATATATACTCTAAACTTCTACTTTCCGGAGAAAGGCTTTTAACTTTTCATCGAGTGTTGTCAAAGCACCTAAAGAGTAACTGTCCTGGCTTTTTTTTAAAGAAAACATTCAAATACTTGCTTTAAAGGAGCCAAATTGTCAAATACCTTCCCAGTATCCCTGGTATTTTTTTCAAAAACGAAAAGCTCTGATAAGCATATGAAAACATTTTTCTGATATTGCAATCACAAAGATGTTTCGGGCAGTTCCATCTTCACGCCAGGTCTCATCAGTGTTTCAATGTTTAGCTTTTTTAGTACCCAATAAATAAAGTAGGCTTATGAATGCTGAAATTTTTTCAAAATCAGTAGGAGGATAATCTGTCACCATGAGAATATTTTTGTCTAATCTTGTTCAGTCACTGATTTGTGTAATATACTAAGTCAGATATAATAATATCAGGAAATCTTCCAACTGTCAGCTACAGATTTATATTATTTGGCAGTAGGTTTTACCACTGGTAACTGCATAAATATATTTTGGCAGCAGGTTTTATTGGACTTTGACACATGTAAAACCCACTAGTCTCATTATCATTTCCTACAATATATCCAACCATATTTCGGTTACCTGAAGAAACAAGGACGGGACACAGTATTTCCTCTGCTTCCACATATACTTCATAACTGTCTTCTTCCAAATCAGTTCTATGGTCACTAAAATGTACACTGGGAGCATCAGATTGTGCTGATGTGATGTCTTGTAAATTATTGAAATTTTCTACATCTCAGCAAGCCTTGCCAAAATCATTAAATGATTTCCCTTAATATCGTAAATAAACTACCAATAATATTATTACAATAAAATATAACAAAAATCCAAATAATACAATCTTACAAAACACTATAAACCAAAAAGCTAAACATGATCAGTATAGGAGTTAAATCAAATCTAATGTTAGCAGTGATGCGAATGATCCCGCAGCTAAATCTGAACTAACCACCCCCATCACCTCCGACTTTTGGAACTTAAACTTTCACTAAAGTATATTTGTTCATTCAGATCATCAACTTTGGAGAGTAACTAGCATTACAAAATTCTAGCATCAAACATAACAGTTTTTTCTTACAAAATTCTAAAATTCCAGATTCAAACTAACAGCCCGGGTTAGTCACAGTAATTTGTAGAAAATTGTCACCCATATGGTAGTCATCTATTTGAATAAAAGTTTCCAGTACCTTCAGAAAAACATCTTTAATTTGGGTAAAATTCCCAACCTAACAATGTTTTCGGGAGTTCTTGCAGGCCTTGATCGCTTTATTATTTTTTTTTTTATGAAGATCTCAACCCATCTTTACAATGTGTTTATACCATTCCAATCAGTGTTGAGGTACCTACAAGAGATCCGTTGTGTTGTGATACACGTTCCCCATTTTAAAAAAATGTATGGAAAAACATGATGCTGTGCTGTCCACTACTAAAGTATAACTAGAATAGGTAGGCTACACTAAAGACAGCGAACTAACCCATAACCTTCCTATTTTATATAATAACAATGTAAGAGCTGTTTCAAAGACATCCGTTTCCCGTGAGTCACTGAAGAGCAACCCTGACAAAGATTGTGCTAACTTTAATTTTGTTTGTTATAACATATGTTGCTAAAAATATATTCTAGAAAAGAGATTTTAAGTATTGCAAACCATAAATAAAAAACATACTAAAACATACTATGTTTAATATAGTCATATAAACATAAACTCATTTTACAAACAAATTCCTTAATAAAGGATTTTTTTTAGAAATTACCTCTCTATTTTATGTCACATTACTATATAGCTGTATTAGAATATAGTTACAAAATAACTGGTTAGAAAGGATTGGTAATAAGAAAAAAATAATTGGTGATGTCAAGGAATTGGCCTCCTTTTCCATCAGGTTATTTCAAGAGATGGGTATCGATTTATGGGAAAATAGTTATTTGTTTTGTACATTGTGCTTTGTTATTGTGAATTTTACTTACTAAACTATGTTGAAAACTGTAACAAAGTATCCAGTTAGGATAGTTTGGTTTAAAAATAGAAAAAAATACTATACAAAAACATTCACTTTGTAGAGTTTATCCATTTTTAATCATTTTAACAACTTTATGGTTTGGTACATTTGTTTATTGTTTGAATCTAAATAATTGAATGTATTTTATAGTAACATAAGTAAAAACAAAGACAAATCTGAGTCGCTAGATTCTGACAAGTTTTACTATCATGTCATATGGTATTAGATTCTTACATCTCATACTAGACTAAACATTCCAATAAGATATTCATTTCTGTAAAATCATAAAACGGATAAGAATTTGCTTCTAAATGTAAGTATGATAAGGCTTTACTTGATAAAAGTTTCAGGTAAGGAAAAAGTTGTCAGTATGACAACAGAGATAGTGCTGAGACAATAGAGAAGAAGTTTACTGGTTTTGTCAACTAAATGAATTTGTTAATAATATTGTTAAATATATATGAGGTATGGGGATTAAATAATGAGATTACTCTCCTCCTAACGAGCACCCATAAAGGGCATAGGTAGAATTAGAATGCAGTGGCCGTACTAACTCTTAAGCTCTCACCTCTTATATTATTTCTCTTGTCTGCTTTAGTGTACTGGTTGTGCATTAGTGGTGCGATCATAATTGGATCAAATGTTAAGCAGCACATTAACCTTAAACCCTAAGTAATAATAATTTTTTTCAAAAACCAATAGATTCTTTCAAATATTAAACAAGTAGATTAATGGTAATCCTGTAAAGAGCATGAATTTGTTGGTAACAGTTTTCTGAACATTTGGAAGAGGTTGAAGATGATTGAATATGGGGTCAACATGTGATTACAATAATTTGGAAACATTAAGAAAATGAACAAAATGTGCGGGAGTGAGTTTATTTCTATGAGTTTGGATGATAGCTGAAATTATTGACAAGTTTTCTATTATGGGGAAAAAAGTCTTAAGAAAAGCTGAACCACAAAAAACTTTTTATTTATGTCCTGATGTACATTTCGATTGAAATGCATATTTCGATTACAAGACTAACTGTTAGTCTTGTACTAATTTCCTCTGAAGATGATTGCATTACAATTCAAATGCATATCAGGGTATACATCAAATTTTTTGTGGTTCCAGGTTTTATTTATTTATCGTTAAAAATTACACCACAGTTGCTCCAAGTTATTATTAGAAAATATTACTTGGGAACAAAAAGACAGTTTCAGAACATTTACTCTGACTTTATAGAACATCTCACAGAACAACCAGACTTGATCATGAATGTTATCACATATGATGAAACATTGGTTTCCCAGTATAACCCCAAAACAAAGTTATATGAGAATTTCAATGCAATGGAAAAGCCAAGAATGAGGAAGTCAACGAAGACAATGCTGATAATATTTTTTAATATAAAGGGTTTTAAGAGTTAGTAGGTGCCTGAAGGTCAATCTACATCATAATGAAGCTCTAATGTCCTCTAAATAAAATACAGGAGATATGTGGAAGAACTGCCTAGTGTATAAACAGAGGAGAGTATATTGAAGGCAATAAAAGTTAATTAATTGTAACTTGTGTGCAATAAATCACATTTTGTACCCTAGTATCATTAATGGGTTTTACTTAATGATGTTAAAATTTGTTTTTCTTTGTTCAAAGTAACATCTAATGTATATAAAAAACTATACAAATTAGTTCTAATAGACTTGTCTTCCATTTGTGTTTTTATACTGATAAACTCGTGCTTTGTAAAAAAAAAACATGTACCTCACATAACTTTGTAAATATCTTATTTCTGATACTAAACTATAAATTTTGGCATGTAAATAAAGTTTCTACAAATATTTAGTGTAGATCTTAAAGAATGTGCAATTAATTTAGCACCTATTATGGTATTAACAGTTTTTTCTTTGATTGAAAAATATATTTCAGAACTGTAAAGAAATAAAAAGTGAGAATAAGCTTCTAAAGAATCTATATCAGATTTACTTTTGAGTTGATTTTACTGTATCTTTAAGAGATTAAATACCCCTCAGAATATATTGATGGATTTGTTAATGTCTGTATCTCTTATTCTAAATATGTTAAAAAATTTATGGTTAGTTATATCCTGATTATTATAATTGTTACGTAATGTAATTGAAAACGCTGTTTTTATTTATCACAAGTAAGGTAACTTACAGAATTACTTCTATCTGATTGAAGAAGATTTTAAATATCATATGATTTTGGTCACTGTTCAAAAAGTTGTTAGGTGGAAATTTTCTAGTATAAATCTGAGCCTGTTGACACACAGAGCTGGTATCAACATATTGTTGAAGTATTAGCAAAATCTAAGTTTTTTTTAAAGTCAAATACTATTATTTAGAAAATTTTACTTTTTCAATTAAATTTAAAACAAAGCAGCAAGATTTTTAACTGTTCACTCATAAACTGGCTCATGATCGATATCGATAAAAAACAAAAAAATAGCCCTACATCAAATACCATCTATAAATCTATAAGAAGTTGCGATCGTTTAGAAAACTTATATATATATATATATTCTTGATATTTTACGTTATCCATTGTTTTTCCGTTGCACTGACTTTATGAAGTTAATATATTACTATTGTAAGTAATTTTATCCACCATTAAGTGCAATGATTTTACCTTGAGTAATGAGGCACCTTTCGGTCACTTCGAGGATTCGACAATGGTCAAGTGACCGAAAGGTGTCTCATCACTCAAGGTAAAATCATTGCACTTAATGGTGGATAAAATTACTTACAATAGTAATATATTAACTTCATATATATATAAATAAATAAATATATATATATATATATATTTTTTTTTAGGTTAGTTTTGGTTGGTAAAGATTATTTACATTTTTTGGACTAGGAGACTGACAGACTTACCTTGGTAAGAGTCCACACTGTAGTCTTGAGATAGAAACACATAAAAGCACTTAAATAATGATATATTTCAGCCACTCAGTGGTTTTTGTCAATCAAAGAGAAAACACAAAAAGAAATATAGGAGAAATAAAATAATTATCTATATAATTATATATATATATATATATATATATATATATATATATATATATATATATATATATATATATATATATGAAGTTCTTATATTACTATTGTAATAATTTTATCCACCATTAAGTGCAATGATTTTACCTTGTGTGATGAGGCATCTTTCGGTCACTTGACCATTGTCGAATCACTCCTATGTTACTAGCTTATGAGCTAGTAACTTCATATTTGTTAGACAGTTCTTTTGTCATTCTTAGTATTGTAATTCCTGAGGATGTTGGTAATGTCAACCAACGAAAAGCTTTGAGTGTATTATTCAATAAATTATTCCTGTAATAAGTGTATATTATTTAATCTTAAATATATATATATATATATATATATATATATATATATATATATTGTAAAGTATTTATATTTACGCAATACAACGATAAGTTTTTATAAAACACAATACAACGATGTTTTATACTATTAAATGAAGATATATTATTTCTATTTAATAACAAAAAAACTACTCAGGAACAATTCATCAACATTTATTATCACAATTTCATCTCAACATTTAAACAATAAACACAAAACAAAAATTTATAACCTAACAAGTTTTAACAAACTCGGTTTAACTCTTATTTCTTTTGATTTTATAGTTACACAATTTTAATACCCTTGGCTAATTTTACGATCTCTTACAATCTCGGGGTTTATAGCATGGGCTATATTTTTACTTCTTTTGTTAATTAAATAAATTTAAAAAAAAACAATATTAAATTTTGAAATTTGTTTTAATAAATATTTTCCTGATGGAAAAACTTTAATTTGGAATGAGCAAAAAGGCGAAACTATTTGAACTGGATTATGATCTTATTACTATTAATCACAAGATATTCTAATGTACAATTTTAAACTTCCCTATTATCCTAAGAGTCCACTAAAGTTTATTTTTTTATATAGCGCTAGGTACTTAACTTATCAAATAACGGCGAATGGCTGCTTGCTCACATGTAGAATTCCGTTCTTTTTAAATTTCACTTTTTTCACACTTAAATTCGTTTTAGTTCCTTCAAAATATATTATCACTGTACTTTATCTTTACATTTTCTTATCCTTATTTAATCTGGCCAAGTTTCCTCACAAAACTGTATAATTTTGACGAATTCCTTTCAAATTGAATTTTGACTTCTAAGAAAGGTCTGCTTCCTCGGCGTCCCCACGCCAGCCTCTAACTACCCGTCCTTAGATTTTAAACAATTGTTTGTTTTTTTAATATGGCGGCTTCCTTCTTCAAAAAAAGAAATCATATGCTCTAATTTAACGAAGTTCCGCTCCTTCCCACTAGAGTCGACTGCAACTGACCTACTTCTATTTGTTTTTACAGCTGATGCAATAACGCGATTGTTTACAATGGCATTTTAATTTGGTTAAACTTTAGTTGAAACTTACTGTTTCAATTTTCCGATCCTTAACAAACCTTCCAGTGTTTATTTAACTACTATTATTAGTGTGTGAAGTGTCTTTGTGTTTTACTTTTGTAATATTTCGAATTGTGTGTGTTTTGACTGGATTCATAGAACATAACCTTTCAATTTGTTTACTACAGTTTTTCACTTTCTCCTTCAAGTAATTACTTATGCCCTATTGCTAATATTTACAATTTTGTTTGAATATAATTATTATTAGATTATCTTGTTTTAAATTTTATTTGATACAACAAATTTCTTTATGTATTTACAGTTCAAATATCTTTTTTATATGTTACAACCGTTTTATAACCTTTCTAGGCTTTTACCTAAAATTAGTTTCTATTTAATCTCATCAATCTTTTAATGAATTTCTTTTTTAAATTTTGTATGAGTTATTTCTAATATAATCTTCCAATTCTTAAATAATATTATATAGCCCATTCTATAAATGTTACAATATATATATATATATATATATATATATATATATATATATATATATATATATATATATATATTTTCCTAATAGCCTTAGACGTCTCCATTCTCTTTTCCCCTGACAGACTTATATAAACTATAATTACTTATATGCTCATGGAAACAATATATATATCTTTAATCTGTGACATCTGATTTCTACTCTACACAATCTGTGATTACAATTTATATTTATTTTATTTCTCCCATATTTCTTTTTGTGTTTTCTCTCTGATTGACAAAGACCACTGTGTGGTTTAAATATATCATTGTTTAAGTGCTTTTATGTGTTTCTATCTCAAGACTACAGTGTGGACTCTTACTAATATATATATATATATATATATATATATATATATATATATATATATATATATATATATTTATAGGTTAGTTTTGGTTGGTAAAGATTATTTAGATTTTTTGGACTAGGAGACTGACAGACTTACCTTGGTAAGAGTCCACAGTCTGTCAGTCTCCTAGTCCAAAAAATCTATCTATCTATCTATCTATATATATATATATATATATATATATATATATATATATATATATATATATATATATATATATATTTATAGGTTGGTTGGTAAAGATTATTTAGATTTTTTGGACTAGGAGACTGACAGACTTACCTTGGTAAGAGTCCACTCTGTAGTCTTGAAATAGAAACACATAAAAACACTTAAACAATGATATATTTCAACCACACAGTGGTCTTTGTCAATTGAAGAGAAAACACAAAAAGAAATATGAGAGAATGAAATTAAATAATTATTTTATTTCATTCTCTCATATTTCTTTTTGTGTTTTCTCTTCGATTGACAAAGACCACTGTGTGGTTGAAATATACATTGTTTAAGTGCTTTTATGTGTTTCTATTTCAAGACTACAGAGTGGACTCTTACCAAGGTAAGCCTGTCAGTCTCCTAGTCCAAAAAATCTATCTATCTATCTATCTATATATATATATATATATATATATATATATATATATATATATATATATATATATATATATATATATGTGTGTGTGTGTAAATTTGTTCAAAACTTTATGTAAGCGATCTGGTTAATATGGCAAATCAAAACAAATAATATTTATAATAGCCTTGTCAAACCTACATTATTGTAATATAAATACTATACCTCATATTATAATGTCTGTAGAATGGTCTTTTGCTTCCACTACCCTTCCCCCCCACCTATGCTTGCCCTTCGAGATCACGTGCCAGCTTATGTGTGACCAGCTACAGTTTGGTAGGTAGTCTAAATAGATATAGTTTTTATTCAACATGTTTTCCTTGGCCTAGCATCAGTTCAATACTAACATTCTGGTAATTTCGAGTACAGTTATTTTCAACTTAGATAGTTTAATGGTATAAACACTTTTACCGTCAAATATATTTAATCAGAATTATTTTAGACCATTGCCTAAGTTTGCAAGTTCATGCTTTTATCTTTAAAAGTTTGTAGGTTAAGAACTTTAAAGTAAATTGTATTCTCTAACACTCTATCGAACTATTAATTCATAGTTCAAACTTTTGTTGAAGTTTCATAATATTAAATAGATTACTTGTAGTTTTTGTATGATGTTTAGTACATAAAGAACTGTTTAATGTTTTTTTTGTCTAATTAGATTTAATTTTAAGTTCACGGAAGTTGTAATATTACAAAGTTTTAACATAATTAAAATAAAAATGGTTCTGTTACTTTATTATTTTTTTAAATTACTGTGTTTATTATCTACTTTTGTGAACAAAATATTTTTATTATTTTTTCTTTTGAAAATATACACTTTCTTAAAAGTAGCAACTAATTCATTGTTGTTCGAAAATGAAATACGAAGACAAATATTTTCTACTTAGCCATAACTCAAATGGTATATATTTTTACGCTTATATTTTTTTGGTGTTCTTGTAGTATATAAGTTACATAAAGACTTTTATAATGTTATATATTTGTGTTATTTTTGAAACATTACTTGTTATTTTTGTAGATATTTTGTTTGTTTTGATGTTGTATATTTTAAAACTTTAAATAATATAACTTTAACCCTATCGACCAATATCAATCAATATCAATAACCATATCGATCAATTAAATAATGAAATGATAATTTTGTTTGTTATTTTTAATGTAAGTGTTTATGTTTATGAAAAATAATCATAATTATATTTTGAACTCTTCTAAATTGGTTTGTTAAAATTCTCATAGGAACGTTAAAACTAAAAACTTACAAAGATTAATATTTCAGAATTATTTTAACGTTTCTAGTTATTTTAAAAGTAAGGTTAGTTTTATGTTAATAAGTTTTAAAATAATTGAGACAGGGATGTAAAATTCATTTAAGCACTCATTTTTAAATTTCATTTTGAAACTTACCTTTCTATTGGTTGTTACACTAAAATGTTTTGAAAGCATTTTTTACTATCTTCCATTTTAGGTAGTTGACAATATTAAAAATGGCATTCAAACAAAGTAATGTTTGTAGTTTCTCTGTTGTGTTTTATTTTTTAGCAGTTGACTGAGTAGCTGTCAATTTTTATACTGTTTCAAGTAATATTATCCACATTAAACTTATAGATTGTACTTTTTTAAAGATGAATAACCTCAAAACAATTATTTGTATTGAATAAAAAGGAATACTTAATTTTATCATCTGAATTTTTTTGATCAGTTCTAAAATGTAATTTTCTAAAGTTTTTCACATTTTAAAAATATTTAGAAGTTAGTATCACAGCTTAAACCTTGGAAACTTAAATATATACTTATTTAACTTCAAATGCAAACTATATGCAATATATACTCGTGCAATGTACCAATTTTAAATATATTATGAAATTATAGTAAAATAGATTTACTTGTAATACAATTAAATATTATTAATATAGCAGCAGGGATTGTATTAAATTTGTTGCAATTTTTTAATCTCTGAAAAGTTTATTTTTAATAGTTATTAAATGTAAGGGTAGCAGCAATGAAATTGCATGAACACATTTAATTTTAAAAAAAGTTTAAATGTATAAAAAAAGGTATACTACCTTAAAATATTGTAGACATTGTTTAATGTAGCAATATTTTACTGAAATGGTTCATTGTAAAACATTGTTAATTCTAGAATAATTTATATTAAAAAAAATCTTATGTTATTGGTTCTAAAAAAAATTAATGAAATAGTGTCTGATACATTAACAATTCTTTCAATAACAATTTCTTTCTTATAAACAAATTTTAAGCACATTCTTATTATACAAAGATTTTTTTAAAAATTATATTGGGCTTTCAAAATAATGATAGTTTAAATATTTATGGACCAGAAAAGAATTAAAAAGGTTCTGAATTAACAAAGTTTAAATGTACCATTAAATGAAAATAGATTTATAGTGCCATTAATGATGTAAAATAGACTATGTCAATATTATCCTCTGGTTTTAAAATGAAACAACTTTTTTCAATACTTATATTCTTGAGTTTTGTAATATTTAAATAGAATTAAGATATTTTGTAAGTGGGAAGTGTTAAGAAAATAATAAGATATTCTTATAACATTTTTGTTTACAAAGAATTTTTTTAAAGCATGTTTAGGCACGTGAGAAAAATCTACCAAGTTTTTGAACAAAAATACTTGTAAAATACCATATTTACAAGAAAATTATAAATTGATGTAAAGGGAATGAAACAAGCTATCAGGAAATATATACATATGAATTGATTACTTACATATAGATGGTGTTATGCTCGTGTGAATAATGTTTAAAAAAGTCATAAATATAAAATAGCAACACTGTACATCACTGCACTTCACTATACATATTTTATATTGGAATGAAAATAAATATTACATGTTATATATCATTTTAAAGCTAAAAGAAAATGTAATTTAGAAATAGAAATATTTCTTTTAAATTTAGAAAACTCTCTTTGGGTCATTTACAATTCCATTCAGTTCATCAATGAAAGATATGTCGATTGTACCTCGGCCAAGATCTTTCACTGTCATTGCTACTGTCTAAAATCAATATATCTCGTATTGAATCACTTCCCAAAATGTCTTTAGTTATTATTTCTATAATGTAATATCTCTAACATTAAAAATTAAGTATAATAAATAACTGAAAGATAAATTTAAGCGAAAAAACAACAGGCTTGGAAGCCTAAACAAAAATTACACAAACTACAAATTAAATAAGCAAAATGACTGATAAATAACATTTAGAATAAACAACAACAAACTTACAAAGTAAACAACACACATTAAGAAAACACTCATTATCTGACCAAACAATTGTCTGATAGCTCTGGGTCACCACACTGAACCAAATACATTTTTGTTCCTAAAATAAACTCTGAATAGCCTAAAAGTGAAGACATGTAAGGCAGAATAACTAATATAAAAAACGATATTGACGAAACTGAGAATATGCGGGAATTATGTTGCTGTGGAAATAAATACAGGTACCCGAGCTATACACAGGCCTAAGCAACTAGCGTTAACTAAATGGCCCGATCTATTCTCGGGAGTAGGCTTGAAAGAGTTAATAACACAGTATATTAATTTTAGAAGGTATTGTCTGATTTTAAGACCTACCCTTCACATATAATTTGTTAAAACAACCATTTCATATGCTAGAGCGGAAGTTAATCTCTTGGTGCAAGTTTTGATACCTAGACTGTACCATCTGTTTGTTGAAAATTGTCATTATACTCGTAAACAAGAACAATATTCTGGTTCAGCATTCCATATTGCTGTAAGATGTAATATTACATGATTTTCCCAATAGACAACAGTTAGTTGATAAAGGATAGAAGAGTTCAAAATGTGAAACTCCTTTTTGTTCCCATAAAACATTTCCACATGACTTTCCAAGAAAATTATCTGTATGAATATCTTCTGGGCTTGCAGTAGTTCTATCATCTGTCATTTCAATCTAGTCTTGTCCCTAATGACATTGTTTCAAGAAGCTGACTACTTGCTCTCTGAATGATATAAAATAAGTTTACATCTTTTTTTTGTATAAGCAGCAAAAGTGATAATTTAATTTTATGAACACAAATGATATCTCAGCAAAATGCAGAGGAACTGATTTTATTATAAATTTTAGATCTGCAATCTAACACACAGCACATTATCTTAATGTAGGTATCCCTTACTTTTATTTTAGTTTCCACCTTGTATACTGTTAGAACATAAATTTATAGTTCTTTAACAAAATAGAAATAGCTTGAATTATCTTAATTAGTTACTTTCTCCATATTTTCCACTTTCTGTAGTCTAAGTGAATTTAGATCTATAAAGGCTTGTGATTTAATATACAATATACGCCTTTCACTATACATATTGTCATTTATAGAACTTTTTGCTCAATAAATAAATATATATTTGTATTTAATGTAGAGCACAATTTTAAGAACTGCCCAATGAAAGGAAATTGTAAATATAAAAAATATTATTAATTCCTAGTAAATGTAACACTGTATTTGTAAACTAAGGAGTAATTTATTTGTTAAAAACTTCTTAACATTTAGAATTAAAATTTATCAATAAAACTTCCTACAAATATTTTAATCAAAGTAGTTAGTTTCTATAGATTTAAATACAAATAAATATAATATCACTTTGGATGTTATAACTTTGTTTTTTTGAATTTTATAGTCTATTACGTTCGGTGAATCTCATTATCACTTAAACAATAGTTTATGACTATCCGAACTTTGAATTTAGTAACAAATTTACTAAATTCAAAGTTCGGATAGTCATAAACTATTGTTTAAGTGATTAATTTGTTTTTGTGTCAATAAAATTACCTTAAGCTTGGACATAGTCAAAATATTGTTATCTTAAAAGCTACCTTACATTTTATGAAAATTAAAATAGGAGATTGAAATCTCTATTACTGTATATTTATTGATTAGATACTGTTTCATTAGTGTTGGTAGATTTCTTGGAAGTGAAATCATACCTAACCTTTCTTTAAAAAGTTTGAATATCAATGTATGAAAATTTGGCTAAGTCTAGCTGGCAGGAAAGGCGTGGGGATACAAAGGTAGGGCCATTGTACTATAATTAAATATAATCTGTGTGTTTGCATGCTCTGTATTCACACAAATTCTATTTCTTAAGAATAACCGTGTAGTACATTGTTGTCACCGGTGGTTTCCTGATTAACAAAAGCTTCATCAATCTTTTAGTTTGTATGGTGTATATTTATTGCATGAAGCCATTACAAAAAGCTAGGTTTACAAATTTGTAGTACAAAACTAAATAATATTAACTGTAATTATAGAACGCGAGTACTCTTAGAAAAAAAAATAATGTTACTGACAAATAGTGGTCATTTTTTCGTTTGCTTATGACACTTTTTGTCAGCTTGCGATAACAATTTCTAGATATCAACTTTGAGTTTGAAAGAGATCAACTAAACAAAATTAGCCCTATTGAGAACTTCTACAATGCTATTACCTTCAAGGTAAAAAATTAGCATAATGGCTTGAATAAAACTATTGGTCTACCCCGCTTCTGAAGAAAAGTGTGAATGAACACTGCAGAAGTGAACATATTGTAATTGAAACTAATTTGTGTGTTTTGTGTTCATATGTTTCTTTTTGAAATTTACTGAAGTAATATAACGCTTTTATAGAAATTACAATTTTTCAATTATATATGGAATATGAGCTATCTATAACATTAACTCCAAATAAAACTCGGATGCCAACATCATAAATTATACAGTCATATGTCATAAATTATTCAATACTGCAAAAACTGAGTTTTACTATAAACAAATGTAAAATGATATAATGTATATCCCTACATTCTTAATGTAGTCCGATACAACCAAGTCTGGTATATATACATTTTACATGCATATACTTCACACCTGTATAACGTGAAGTACCTTCTGGATGGTGATATAAATTAATTTTGCTATTTTCATACTAGTATAATAAAGAAGCAATGTTTAAATGAAACAGTATTTTCATGCACAAAATGACTTTTTCATTCATTGGGCAATATATAAAAATATTGAATGTTAATTCCACTTTGTAATACAAAAATTTGGAAAAGCAATAAATGATGATACAACAGATGAAAGTGGTTTGTTCTTTTCTCTGCATAGTCATTATATGACAGATATAAATATATTGGTGTTGTAAGAAGTCTTGGCTATTGAACATGCTTTTATATTGCTATTTGCAGTAAGATTTATATCTATTCTAATAATTTAACGAGACCAAACAAGTATCAGGTTGCACCCTTCAAGACAACCAAATACCATAGCTTTTTTATTCCTTTTCCTGTTTAGATGTTACAAAAAATGTACCAGTAACATACAAATTTAAGAAACTAGCAAACCTAAAAAAGATAAATGTGAAATTAGCTTTTCAAAGAAAAGTCAATTGGACCCTCTGATGTTCTTTAATCACTAGCTGTGTATACTTTGGAAAAGGTTTTGGAAAATCTCTTTCTTTCGAAAATAAAGAATGTAAAATTGAATATTTCAAACTTAATAACTTTTTTTAAATTTTCTGACATACAAGGAAAGTGGTGATTATGCACGAATTAATCCAAAGAATACATAGATAAAGTAACAGAAAGATGTTCACTATTCTACTGTTGTGAATATGCTTTATTGGAATTAATACATTTGAATTAACAGATGTATTTATGTCCCTACCTTATTCCTTTTAGTATTTCCAATATTTTCTTATTCAAAGGTAAAAGAAAGTTATACTGGCTAATCACTAAAGAAATCTAGAAAAAAAAAATCCATTTTGGGTGATTAAAAATAATGCTAAATTGAAATTCTTTTAACAACTCAGTATTTCCTTTATGCTGTTTAACCTTTGTAATGTTTTTTTTTATATATATTACCACCAAATAGTTTTGAGAGCAAACGGTTCTAATTGTCGCCACGAAAGACTGACTGTTGACCAATAATAAAACAGCTGACCGGGTAAAGTTCGATATTTTCGGTATAGGTTTAATAAGAAATAAGAACAGTCGTTGAGTGAGCTCCAGCGTAGCGAGTCGATAGAGAAGAGGTCTTCCTGGCAATCGACGGGCTGCATCCTGCCAAATGCTAGTTCCTGAGGAAACCAGCAAGGGGTAACGCATAAGTCCTAGTAACGACTCACAACAGGTAAACGACTCATTTAATATTCCTTTTATATTTGTTAATAATTCGTATGTTTATTTGAACGCACTGTCCACGGCCCGTGAAGGATTTAATGTCCGATAACTGTACTCTATGGTATTTTAGAGTTAATTTCAATGACTTCCCGTTTTACTAAATCCTCCGAAGGCAGTAGTGTGTCACCCTTTTTATCCCAAAAATCGATTTTTCAGATGTGTTGAAAAATCATGTTTGATCCTAACGTCTGAATTTTCAGACGTTCACCAAATAATTTTTTAAAAATATAATTTAATCGGTAAAATAATTCTTGCATATATTGAAGGATTTGTAATAAACTCTTTTACAAAGTTATAGTTCTTAAAGGCACTTCTAGTTTGATTTAGCAACTCTTTTAAAAGAGTTAGTTCAAACTGGATGACTGTAGCTGCTCGGCGCCAAGCACCAGCTATCACTTTTGAGAGTAGTGAGTGAGTGGTCTGTTACTCACAATTTTGTCGTGAAGTTGATATTTTTATTTGGAAGTTTAGTGTTTAATACAAGTTTATTATTTTTTGTAGCGGTTTTTGTTAGTATATAAGTGTTAGTGTATATAACATAAAAACCTTTATTTTCTGCCAATAAGACAACATAAAAAAATTTGATTAAAGCTAAAATAGAATTATTTTTGTTTACTTCGTAATTTTACATGTGACTTAATTACTTTTATTTTTATACACTATCATGTATGTTTTGCAATGTTGTGCTGTGGAACTAAATGTGCACTTTTTAGTTATAAACCTATTATCTTTGTTGTTTGTGTGATATAACTATGTGTAAATTTGGAAAAAACTCATTTTCATCTGTACAAAGACAAGATGCTTTTATTTAGGAACTGATTTTTAATTTTATGTACAATAGAGACAGAAAATTTTGGAAAATGTTTTTTGTAACATTTTTCTGAAAAAATTGGTTTTCTCATGTTTATTATAATTCTAGGTACGTGTATGTTATAGTCTTAGAGAAGTAAATTTTAAAAAAAAATCATGAAAATCCATTGATAAATAAAAATTTAGTGTAAGTTTTATCAAAGCCCTACATTTTCAATAAATCATGGCCGGGACGGGACTGGAGCAGATACCTATGTAAAACCGGGATCAAAACGGTTAAAGTAAAAAAGTTTTAAGTGTTTGACCAACTTTAAGTTATAAGAAAAGTTTTATAAAAATATTAAACTTCACACCATTTCCCAAACAGTAACAGGTTGGTGTCTGTAATCATTGACCTTATACGTAAGTATTGTTTTTTTTTTAGTATCTATGATGCAACTTTAGGTCTGTACAATAAGAAATGACTATGCTTATAGATAGGATTAAGGCAGGATCGTAAAACCTCCTGGTACAGAGATAATATGCCTATGTGTGCAGGGTTGCATACACGAGTTAGACCTACTCTCTATTGAGGTCATACAGGAGTCTACCCATTACAAACCCTTGTAAGGAAAAGGATAAGAAGTGTAGATTGAATAAGGAGATTATGATCCCATTTTACTGAGAATAAGGAAGAATTCTCAGCTTATGGGTAGGGTAATTACCAGCAGGAGTAATAATGACAGATCACTAATAAGAATGAATCATGCTTTCTGAAGTCACCTAACGGCAATCAGAATAAAATTTCAGAAAACAATTTGCACCTGGATTTCAAAATTTAGATAATAGGTTCAATGTTAAAAATAAAATTGCCTGCTAAACTGACACTACCACAGGCCAGGTAGAATGGCTACATTTCAAATGAGATATTTCAACAGTGGTATGCATGAAATTTATAGTGAAGTTGTGATCATAAAATAATTGAGTAACAGAGATTTTGAAAGTTATAAAAAGTGATGTAGGGACATCCTTTGGAACACGTTCGCTACAGCAATGTTAACAAAATAATTATTGGTATATACCATCTGATTCACATATGTGCTATACTGTCTCTATTCCTAGACAGATGTCGCTCGGGGTAGAGGAAATAAACTGATGGCTCATATTTGGAAAACTGTTTGTATTTTACCTATATTCCTCTGAAATCTCGGTCAATAGGCATGTCTGACATTAATGTGGGACATTCGATCTCTCAGTTACTCAAGGTCAATTCCATTTATTACATGTAAAAACAAAAGAAATGCCTAGCAATCATTATTTAGATCTTAAATACTGTAACTTTCTGTAGAACTTCATTCAAAGAAAATATTACAGCACCAGTCTATTCGATTACAATCACAAAGAATGTAGCTTACTCTTAATCACATTTTATCACAAAAGATGTAAACGTGCCATAAGTGATGGGTGCGCTTGTAAATATTCTGTACTGTATATGGAGTCAAATGTAAACATATACTGAGATTTTTCAGGACGGCTTGATTCATTGGTTGGCAGAAAGATGTTACGTTCAGTTGCATGAAAATACACTTTATGCTTCCACTTTTCAATTCATCTGCAGATGAATGCATCAACGAGTAATAAAATGTCCTTTCTCAGCAAGTTTTTGACTTTTGCATAAAGGACAAACTGATTGTTAAACTAATCCTGAAAGATTGCTGCATTCATCCATGCATGTTTTTGCCCTCCATAGAACACTAGTGAACTGAACAATACAGAGACTCTAACACTACTGGCTGGGTCGGGAAAGAATAAAGATCCGATTGCTGGTACCAGAGAACTGGGCCGACGGCAAGGCACCTTACAGAATAATATACTTCATTTTCATATTACGTCCGAATATGATGAGTTTTACTGTATCTGTTATAACCCCTGTGGCAATAATAACCTTAATAAGTTTTTTGCCTGGAAAAAAAAATATTTTCCCCTACATATTATAGTTGTTTAATTTATGAAACTAAAGTGGGTAGGTTTTTAGACAAAGATAAAAACTTCTACTGCCACTTCAATTTGTTAAGGAAAATCATCATATAATTTTCCTTCTAAGATATCTTAAATGTAAATAGAAGGATATGTTGGGATTTTAGATCATATGAATATATGTGTTCAATCTGTCACTGAATCAGTTGATACTAATTATTTCTTTCTAGAGGAATCTGAGACAATTTCAGCTTAGTAGACAAAATACTCTTAAGTAAACATGTATGAAAGTAAAATCAAGTAATATTTAGGGATGCAATTTTCATTATAGTTATATAGATATAATTCAAATGGGAAATTCTAAATAAAATACTTTACATATTTAAATCTTTATTACATGAACAAATGTATATACAATTATTAGAATAATCGTTTCATTTTATATTTACAACAAAAATGAAATAACGTAGGCAATCGCAAAGCAAAAATGAAAATCTACATTTTTATTAAAAAATTCTATTATACCATAATTGTAGCAAAATTTTTTATATGGAGTAATTAATTTAAAATTGATGTTATTGTTTAAAATAAGACTTTAGAGAACAATAAAAATGTCTTGTAAAACAGTAATTTATTATCTTAACCTTGCAGTAAGGGCAGCATTTAAAACACCAGCTTCAGCCAATGTTTGTGACTTGTTGTTCAATTCCTTGTTCGGATATTGCTGTGCAATTACAAATTCTTGGTGTTCAAACTGTGGTCGAGCTCTATTTTTACTGTTAAGGCTATAACAAAATCATGGTGCTTAATTCAAACAATATCTGATATACTGTATTTACAAAATAATAAACATAAAGAAAAAATAATAAATTCTGTAAACAGAAATAACCTTGAAATTGTATTAATTTTAACTCTTCCAGTCATGAAGTCAGATAGATGCCTGCTCAGTGCAGCATCTAATATAAATGTTCATTGTTATTACATCTTTACCGTTTCTTAAATCTCTTCGGCAAAACTTCGTTTAAAACTATGATATCATCCAAATCACGTACCTGTCATACATTATTTATTTATGACAGAAAACCTCTATAGGATGACGTTACTCAAGAAAACATGTGGTCTAAGAGTTGACCAAACCTTGAAAATATGATCCCTAAACATTGCAAGACAGTCAATGGAAGTGATATCTGCCAGGTGATCTGCAAAGATTTCTGAGTTTTCTTAATCACATTCTACCAATGTGTCATTGCCAAAGGTAAGCACTAGTGTCACCATTATTATTGTGAAGTGGGATAATAATTTTTTGCCTCTTGAGTGAACTTGTGGCCTGCCACAAGGAGTAGTAACTTTTTTGCCTGCATTATTCTTGTTTTGCTGCAGCATGTTTGTAGCTTGTTTGTGAGACATGGTAAAAGTTTGGTTAAATATTCGAGTGACGTAATACAGAGTACAAGCATTTATGTAATTAACAATAAAGTTCGTTCAAATATTCGTCTGTTGTAAAACAGTGTGTAGTATTTTATATGGTAACAAAAAGTTCCAATAAATATCTTGGTAAAAGAAAATCAAAGATTAGTACAGAAATAATTAAAAATTACACATTTTATAGTACCGGTAAAACCTAAATAAAAATTAATTTTGTTGTAAAACATGAAGATTATATTTGAGTAATTTTGTAAACTTATGGTATAGTACTTCATTTCTATTTTGTTTTATAGGTTATTTAATAAACTTGATTAAAGACTTATTTAGAATTTAATTGCCATTAAACTACTATTTTATAATATTACTCAGCACAGCTATGAGTAGGTTTCTGGCTAACATTAGGAGTCCTACTCAGAGCAGACGCCGTCTTCTGATATCCGTGGCGCAATCTATAATGCTGTAGGGAGCAGAAATTTGGGCAGGTGCCCTCAAAACCAAGACGAATAGAAGGCGGATAGCCTTAGTGCAGAGAACAGGGGCACTAAGAGTGGCTTGTTCTTATCGAACGGTCTCGGAATCGGCTGCTCTAGTGGTGGCGGGAATAATTCCTATTGATCTGCTGGCACTAGAAAAGAAGACCATTGCAGAGTGACGAAACAATATGAACGATAGGGATAAAAAAAAGGAAGCGAGAAGGACAACGATGACCAAGTGGCAAGAAAGATGGTCTGCAGAACCCACCGGAAGATGGACAGCCAGACTAATCAAAAACCTATCCAGTTGGACTAACAGGCAGCATGGAGAGGTAAACTTCTACACTACACAGTTCTTGAAAGGACACGGTTGCTTCCGGGTCTATTTATATAAAATGGGAAAGGTGAATAATCTAAATTGCTCCCATTGTGGTGAAGGGTCACCCGATAGCCCCAAACACACCTTCTTTGTGTGCAGAAGATGGCAATAGGAGAGAACAACGCTGGAAAGCAACGTTGGGCCAATAGACCTGGACAACATTGTGGGCAAGATGCTGTGGAGCGCATCCAACTGGATAGAGATAGCGACATATATCGAGAGCATACTGCGGAGTAAAATGAGACAAGAAGATGGTCGAGGTCAAGATCAGTGACCAGGCCAAATACATTCAGTTTTAGAAATAGAAACCACTGGGGTTAATAAAGGGCCTTCTGAGCAGGAAGAATGCTAATTCAGTGATACCCTGGTCAGATCTACAAAGGGCCGGAAAGGAGGAAAGGTTTAGTGGGTATTCGCCAGGAGTCCCACACCCAGGTCTGTCAGGGGAGACTTGATGGTGCGTAAATGCATTCCAACCTACACAGAAAAAAAAAATATTACTCAGCAGGCATGTTTTGCACTTGGTCAGTACATTGCTCAATGCTGCGTTTTCCAGAATGCACTGACCAAGTGTAAAATGCACTTAAGAAATATCAGAAAGTAGTGGTTTCTTGCCAAGAAAATTGGTAAATAAGTGTTTAATTTTGTGTTTGGTTATGGTATTGTGTTGAAGTTGTATGTACTACTTTAGTTTTTATTTCAAAAAGGAGGTTACATTTTGAATAGTCTTCATAAAAACCTATCTATATATTTACATATATTATAAATAGAGGACCTTCTTATTTGGTGGATAGATTTTTATGAAATTTTGTATGTGCGATTAAGTTAATTTAAGAAAGGTTTAGATCCAAAATATGAGCACATTTGTAGCCGATTAATAAATATTTTCAAAAAATGCATTAAAAATACTACTACTTTTCTGACCAAGCATTCAGTCACAGAAATTAAAACCTATAAATTGTTTAATCTATGGTTGGTAATAATCATGCTACGACATACAGCTAGTGAAGTTGAACATGTTCCCACGATGCTTTCTGCCATAGTACATTTATCTTTTGATAGTTGGTGGGTGTGTGCGTTTATACAAAGAAATTAAATTAAATTGAATACAGAATAACGATGGGTATGCTACTGAACTATATTTCTCAATAAAGTTTTCAAGTCTGTGAATTTTTTTCTTTGTACATTTTGTTTTATTTATATAACTGTTTTTAATTAGCAACCTGGCATGCAGAGTCTCAACAATTATGATCGGTAATGACCCATATTTAAGTTGACATCACCATGAAATGCGTCAATATTAACACTATGACAAAGCTAAAAATATCATATGAATTTAGTACTATGATATATTCAGTAGAGCATACGAATAAGTATAAAATAAATTCTGTCTTTATATTTTTTTTAATGCAGCACATTGTTTAAAGATGAGGAAATGCTCTGTAAAAGACGCAAACATTTGTACTGCAACATGAAAACGTGTCTCATGTTAAACCACTCTTAATAAAACATGACAGCTGTCATTTTATCTTGTTCGGGTCCTTGTACACTTTAATTCATTCTACAAATAGAAGAGTTAAAATGTTGACGTTTAATATTTATATACAATTTAAAGATTTAACAGATCTCTTAGTAGTGCTTGATTCATTAATAAAAGACTTCTAAAACATTTCTGATAATTAAAAAAACATTCTGGACTTGTATCGTATTTCACAGAAACCATTAGATTAAAAAAAAAAAAATAGTAAGTCGAGAATTGTTTTGATCATAATAGGAAGACCAACATTTACTGAAAAATGATGTTTTGAGCAATTTTCAACATAAAATTTTGCAAACGCTCTTGACTTCATCCCAAGCCATTTTGAAGAGTATCTAACACTCTAGTAGTACTTTGTTATTTATGTTCCCAAATTTGTTTTACTTACCATATTGATTAGTGAGAAATTTAATATAACACCAAAAACAGTTTACAATAAATTTTGTTTCACTGTGTGAAACTTGGTTCCTGGCAATTTTCTCATAATTGCATAAAATTATGCTGAAAGCAGATTAACAAATAATATAGATTAAATAGTGTGTTTGGAAGGATACATGGTAATAAACTGTTCTATATCTGCAACAGTATGAGTGTGGTTGAACTTTGCACGTACAGAAGTTCTATCAGTAAATCGAATCATAACAGTTGTAACAGGAGATGATTCATCCAATTTAACTCTATCTTGGGCTGCCTTCTCATTAGAAATTTTATCCTTTTCGTCAACAACAGTTGTTGAAGTACCTACTGCGGCTGGCGCTACACTAAAATTAAACCAGACAAAGCAATATAAGAATGAGTGTTGCAATGATAAAATTTACATTAACTATAGCAGAAACATAAAAATTATACTTTTTTAAATGAAATGTACATTTTAATCTGAAACTTTAAGCCATGTGTTAAAGGAGAAAGCATATTTTGGGAACGATTAACTTGCCAATGTATCAAGATCGAAATAAGCCTTAAAAAGGTAAAATACAGCTTATATTGAAAACCATACTGATTTATTTATCATGTAATCAATAATTGAATTTCATTAAAAAAATAAGTAAATTTAAAAATGACAGTTTTAAAGTTCTTTCAAATAGAAAAAAAATAATAAATTATTTCACATTATCCATTGAATGAGTAAATTAGATTTTACAAAAAATATTTAATCACTCTTGATTAAAAAATTAAGCAAATCAAATAAATAACGTCTCTCATACTGTGAAGCAAATAGGAATAAGTAGGAATATTTAAAAAGGGAAGGAAAACTTTAATAAACAAGTTTAGGTAAAAAAAATTACATACATCGAGAGGTTATAAGCAATTATATTATAAATAAATACAGCCAACACCATGGATTTATGATAGTTAACACAAGAATTTTCAAGAAATACTGAATTATTTTAAAAATTTTTACAGAAACCTGTGCTTATAGGTTTACTGAAACAAATAACCTACAAAACAAAATTCAAATGAAGTTCAACAGACGCCTCTTGGTGAACAAAATCTCACAAGAAATGGTAAAAATTAAACATCAGTAGCTTTAAAGATAAAGTATGAGTAAGAAAAGTACAGAATAAAAATTATATGACATAAGTAAAATTGACTTAACCTAGAGTAAAAATAAGTGCAAAATTTATCCAAGGTAAGAATTAAAACATACATTACTGCCTGTTATGTACACTAATGTTTTAATCCAGAATTTTAATCAGATGTTTCAATGTTGAAAGTAGTTCTAATTATAAGAGCATATATGTTAAAGGCCTTTACGCCGCTCAGTTCTAGCTGTGAAGCTCATGATATACAAATGATTTCGAACCGCATGTTGTTGCAGTAATTACGTACAGTGACTGTTAATTTGAGTAGAAGTAAACAATGTCTTGAAGTGTAATCGGAAATTTTTGTTTTTACCGTTAAAGATAAGATAATCTTTTATTATAAAGTACAGACCAGTATATTCATTCTCACTTTATCATTTTAAGTGCAGATATTAACTAAAATATTTATTGCAACCTTTTGTTACCATATAAAATACTATACACTGTTTTTTACAACATACGAATATTTGACCAAACCTTATTGTTAATTACATAAATACATGTATATTGTATTAAGTCACACGAATATTTATCCAAACTTCTAACATGTCTCACCAACGAGCTACAAACACGCTGCAGCAAGGCAAGGATGATGCAGTTGAAAAAGTTGCTATTCATTGTGGCAGGTTCATTTAAGAGGCCAAAAACACTAATGCCACCTCACAATCAAATTGAAAGATTGCATTAATGTTTATCTTTGGCAATGACACATTGGTAAAATGTGATTAAGAAAAAGCAGAAATCTTTGTGGACCACCTGGCAGATATCACTTCCATTGACTGTCTTGAAATGTTTAAGGATCACATTTTCATTAATTTCCTCAGTTTCACAAATATTTGAATTATCAGTACACAACTATTTTCCTTCTGTATATTTGGGCAATACATACAAATATTGATCGATGTAAATTGTATTTTTAATAGGCTCTCCAGTAATCCGGCGTTTTCAATAATCTGACCGTATCCCAACCCCGTATTTGCCGGATTACTGAGAGTTTACTCTGAATTTATTATTTTAAATATTAGTATTCCTAAAATATTAAATTATACCTTCCAAGCATAAATCCTTTGCCTCCAAATGCTTTGACTTTGGGTTTTGCAACTGAAAATTCTTCATGCCTGTGGTCTTCCATGTTAAGGTAAACTTCTGTTCCACGGAATTCTTGAATTAACTCCTCTGGTATTTCGCTGTTAAAATTACAATAGCTGGTATAAATGTTTAATTTAAAAAAATCTTAACATCTTTAATTTCATAAATTTTATTCATACTCTCATAAAATTATATAACTGATATATACAATTCTACATTTTTTCCTGGCAAAACACAAATATTTTATCATCCCCTATGCGAAATTGTACTAATCCGTGTTTTTAAAAAAACTTTGGGCAAAAAACTAATAAGGTTCTGGGATCAGAAATTCTTACAAACTAAATATTAATCATTTCTAAATCTAAACTAATACTTCAAACCTAGAAATATACACTTAATTAATCTAGATTACTTAAAGTAAATGATAAATAATAACATTAAAATTATAGAATTAAATTAAACTTATTCTAAAGTAAACTAGCTAAAACTTTAAAAAAATTAATTAGCATTTATAGAAAAAAGAAAATAATTAAATTATGAAGTTAGTAGGGGAAAGGGGGGGAACTGTGTGCACCTATATACTCAAATTTCCAGTTGAAGTAGAGCGCTACGGTTGGTGGTACTTTCTGTCGCAAGCAGTAGAAAATAAGAGCAGTAGCAAGGTATTGCCTTTATGTTCGGCTTGTTGTGAGTGAATCTCCATGAGAGAGGTAATCTTGTTATTTGTGGATGGCCCAAATATTAAGGGTATGTACATTATTCCTGTTATTTATCTAAAAATGTTTATGTTTGTAAATGTTTTAAACATATAAAATCTTAGAAAGGATTTGTATTTTTTGAGAGTCTGGTCAAACTAGCAAGATGGCATGGATTGCGTAACTGTGTACAGGGGCGTGCACACTTCCCCTTCATGCTATTCAGTGCTAAGAGTATGAAATTTATAATTCCGTTTAATTTATTTTGTTTAGATGCCAAAAAAATACATAAGAAAGACGGAAATGCAGTCATACTTGCAAAAAACATTGAACAAATCTATTAATGCCGTTTGAATTAATAACAGAAAATTAAGAGAGGTTGGAATATGCTTTGGTATTCCAGATTCAACCTTAAGAAAGAAACTTATTTTTAATAAACCATCGATAGGACCACTTGAGCATAGACCAAAATTTTCAACAGTAATCGAAGTGGATTCAAAGGAGCAGATTCTAAAATTTTGTAACTTATTTTAGAAAGAGTTGAGTATCTTGGGTATAAATATGCAGTTGAAAACCAAATAGAAGGATTATGTCATCATAATTACATTAATGTAGTTTCATGGATTTATAGTAGAATACTAACTGGCAAATATTAACTTTAATTATAGAATATAATTATACTTGGAAATAAGTTTAAACTTTCGGATAAAGAACGGTAACATTTTTGTTTTGGTTGACACTATTTCTTGGCTTGCGACAACATAGAAATGGAGTTCAAAGTGTGAAAGCCAAAATCAAACTGAAAAAAATAAGCCCTGCCAGAAATCACAAACCTAGTAGCAAAACTGCTAAAAAAAAATTTGTTTATTGACAAAAATGGCTTGAATAAAATGTACAATTCCCTCTCCTGAGGTTAGCCCTAACTTATTGCTGTGGCAGTCAATATGTTAAATGAAGCCACCTCTAGTGGTGTTAGAGAACACATTCAATAAAGAAAACAAGTATGGTCTGATAAAAAATTTAAAAAAATTTTATAAAAAAAATTAAACAAAATTGACAGGCATTTGATATTAAAACACAAAATTTAGAAATGAGTAAAAATTTTATGACAAGGAAATTCGTCTATAGAAATATTACAGAGGGTTACATTTACGGAATAATCATTTGAAATAATAGTTGATTTTATTAATATGACTAGAGGCAAACTGTTAAACTGTATAACAGATTCACAAAAATCAATAGCCAAACAATGCTTGCATAATGAAACCTTACAATTGAGGGTTTCTTCAATTTCAATAGTATTTTTCCAAAGCAAGGGTTGCTTCTGGTGAGCGTTATTATTATATCCAAATTCTTGAAAACATTTTAATTTTAGACAGAAACCTAAAACAGCTACCTTTACTTACACTAAAATTATAAAATTCAAATCTTAATAAATACAGATTTAAATTCTAATTTTGCTCTAGCTCCTGTGAGGTAAATACTTGGTTATTTCAACGAATAACCAATCCTATTTACATATAATTTCACTCTAGAAATTCCTGTTGTTAAGGACAATATTTGCTGCTAATGTTTTCCTTTAATTGACCAGGTTTCGTTTTATTTAATGACTTTTATTAGGACTTCTAAATCTGCCTTTGTTTGTAAACTGTAGTGTTAACAAGGATTTAACATTTTGTACTAGTATTTTCATCAATCTTCAACATATGACAGTTTTCTTGTAAACGGCCTCGTAAACATACACGTTGTTATTCTATCAACTTCAGAAACTTCAATTACAAATAAAACCTTTTTTTGTGAGTGTTAAGTAGTAACTAATATTCGTTTTTTTAAATATTAAATATTTTTAGTAGTGCAACTGCTTTTAACTCACGTGGTCCTTTTGGAAATACAGTAGAGCGTCGAAAATCCAGATCAATTGTGACCGGGACTAATCCGGACTACTGATTTATCCGGATTTTCAAACTACCTCTAAACTACTGCGTATTATTGATACTTCATTAACTATAATCTATTTTATTGCTTAGAGTACCGTATAGGTTTGAATTAAACCAGGAATTATTACAAAATAGACGTCAGGGTAGTTAAGAAATACAAAAGAATTTAGCGAAAGAACATATAATGTACATACTAATACATAGCACAGAAAGCTAAAAAAAACCATGTCGGTACAAACTTATTGTGTAAAAAAGTCTTTATTATTTTTTTTGAAAAAAATCATACTACATAACAAATTAATTAAAAATTAATTTCAATAATCAATTTTATTATTTTGCTTTGGTTACAATCCGCGTGCAAAACATATAAATCTAAAAAATTTAAACCACGATTAAATATACTGTAGGTTCTGTTTTAAATTTAGTTATGACGCATTTTTTCAGAACTGATTTATTTTCTTTGCATTTATAACTAAAGACAATGCTTAGTTTAGATATGTATTTTAGTGGCGCTGAGCGCTGTACACGTCACACCGTGTGCCGAGTGCCATGCACGTTGATAATACGATCCGGATTTGTGACGTCCTGACGCTCTACTGTAATATTAATACAAGTGTGTGTGTAAATTACAACAAACATATAGTTTAGAAGAATATTTTGTAGGTTTATGCCAACAGCTATTTTTAGCACTATCCAGAACTTGATCAGCATTATCAGATGTATTACTTGAAACAATTGACCATATGAACTACAAATTAAAAGTTATTATTTTAATTTTCAATTAAACTAACTTTTTTACAGCAAGTAGGAAGTTTTTAACCCAGGATCGCTCGCGCTATGGAAACACCTGTGATTACTCGGGCTGTTAGGGCAAATCTAACAATCGTAATAATTGTTATTATGTGCTTTAAATTATAAATTTCAATTGTATGGATTAAGCTTTAATCTTCTTCATTGATATAAAAACAATCTATAAATACATTTACGACATATTTATAAGTAAAATTACAGATAGAAAAATTAGAGTATTACGAGTTACGCAATTACTCATGTTGTTAGGTTGCTCCTAACACATTACTCACGCGATCGCTCATAAATGTTGGCACTACCTAACTTGGGCAACGCCTGCCACTTGTTTCTCCCCTGATTACTCTCTCAATCATGCTATCTACTAGAAAATTGGAAAGTACCTGGCCAACATCCTTGAGAAAGCATACTTAGAAGTTCAGTCGCATAAAACAAAAAGATAAAATAATTCCTTCAGAGGAACTACAAATGTTAGATTCAATCTAACAGCGTAAGCGTTACTGGGTTAAGGCTGAGATACAGGATTACTCTCAATTATGTTAATGGTTTATTTAAGTTGCATGTTTTTCTATATCTGAATATTTTCTCACCCTCTACGGACAGTTTGAAGGAATTCTTTGTTAGCAGGATCTGTATAGTCTCGTAATGGTCCATCATTTACACTGAATCCTTCTTTCCACAACTTTAAAGTAACTTCAGTTATTTGTAATGGATTTCTTGCTGAAGGTAATGATACAACTGTAAATAACAATTATAATATCTTGTAAGCGTTCCAACAATAAATTTTTATAACAAAATATGGAAAGGAAAAAATACTACAAAATCCATATATAAAACCACCTACTTTTTAAGGTTAATAAAGTTAAGAAATATTTTTTTAAAAAATGGAAATAAAAAATAATATAAATTATTATAGACAGTTTGAAATTATTCACTAAACACTTGTAAATATTTACAAACTTGCTTATAGTAGCACTTACTTTTTACACAGGCCAGATATGGAGGTCCTTCTACACACGTTACCAAGAACATATAAAAGCAAACAATAACTACCAATCAAACTTCGCCGATCATCTCAACTCCACAAAACATGACTACATAGACATAACATCTAACCTACAAATTCTTCATAAACAACACAAAAATAACCAACGCTATACAACCGAACAATACAAAATATACAGACACTTCAAACTACACCCTACACACATACTCAATACACAATTACATTACAACTCATACACACTTTTTGACATCATAACTCCTAATGCTCACAAAATACACCCACACCACCATAATATCCCACCCTCACCCTAATACACCAACCTACAAAAACCTTGAATCAGTTACGGTCTGAGTTGACAATGGGACACATCTACCGAAACGGACATCCTCAACAAATAAAGTAAGTGCTACTATAGGCAAGTTTGTAAATATTTACAAGTGTTAAGTGAAAACTAATAGCTCACGTGAAGATGGAGTCAAAAATTGAAATTATTTTAAAACAAATTTAGTATGACAGACATATTGCTAAACATCTAACCTGGTATGGGATAGTAGTTATTTACTTTGTCATACTCTATTTCTAATCACCAATTTACTGTTAAAGCAACTGGCAGCCTCAACATGTGCATTCATATACACATTTGGCGTGGATTCTCCAAAGTACACGAGACACTAGTCTGCCTGAGCTGAATTGTATCTGTTCAAATTTTACATTGATTACAGTATTTTGGTTTAGATTTGAGTTTTGTTTTTAATGAAAAGGTAATATTTTATTAATGTTCTTAGCATGTTGTATTTATCTGTAAATTACTTACATTTTGAGTATTTGTTAAGGCTCTAAAAATACATAAACCATTAAAAAAAATAACATTTTCTTTCATACTTTTATCTATATAGGATTTTAAATTTAAATAAAGCTATAGCGAAATTGAAACTTTACTTCTATATACTAATTTCGCACTAGTGGTAATTTATTTCATATAGAGTGCTCAAACGTTTAAAATGATTTTAATAAAACTAGGAAGCATTATTTATTTTATCCTCCTTGTTTATTCTTCCCTCTACATAAAAAAACAGCAGTTTACAGAAAGATTTATGTGTCCATTACAAACGAATTTTTCAATTAATATTAAAAGGCTCTAAAGAAATGCACAAAACAAGAATTTACTTTATAATATTTTTATTCGTTGATATTTTAATCATATTAAGGTAAAATAACGTTATGATCCTTTTCAAAGTTATTATAAAGTCAAAATATACAATATATTTCTAGGAACTATCAAATATTTATTGCCTACAAAACTTTCTCCAAATGTCTAGAACCACAAATCAATCATAAAGTGGGAAAATATCATGAAGGGTGTTGATGAGAATAGTTTTGTTTAGAGTTGATACTGAGGTAAAAATAAGTTCTCACATACTAGATATGAGTTTAAAACCATATCATCACTTTTGTCAAATTCAAATAAGAAGTGATTCAGTGGGAAGAGAAACTCTATTCAAGATATTAGTAAAACATTATAGGGTAGGCCAGAAAGCCCTCAACCTGATTAAATTGGCCCTAACACTATTTCTATTGTTATATTTCAAGAAATTAGGAGACCATTAAATTTCTGAACAGACCAGATAATAGAATATTGTTTGTCTTTAATATTGTTTGAAGTGTCCTAGACAAAATCATGAACATATTCTGCATGAAAAATAACTTAGGTGCTGCAACAGCAACTCAAAATAAGTGTGTTGAAGTAAAATGTTTAGCCTTTGCAAAACGTTTTATCTCTAAATAACAGAAATTTAAGAGAAAATGATTGTTAAAATAAATAAACTTAAAAACAGGTTTGTAAATACAGTAAAATTCGCTTTATATGCTCGAGTTTAAAACAATTTCTTGCTTATTTTTTTCTCAGACCCTAAAACTTAACATAAAAAAACATACAAATTTTCACAGATAATACGGTTTGAATCCCTCCTAATATGCTCTTTTTTAGAATTTTCTTGACGACGACCATGTAACAATAAATTACAAGTAAAAAAGCATTATAGTAATTTTATGCAGTTCAGCAGTTACAGTACTATATAACACATCAACAGATATGAGAAATATGTTTAATATGGACCAGAATCCAATAGGAAAAAAAGAACTATGATAGACTGTCTGAAATCATTCAGTAGGATATTTACATCAATGAGATAGAGCCCTGAGTTCACATAACATAAGATGACATCAGCACAATTCTGTTTACCTGAAACAAAATGCTTTGTTTTGTTTACTGTACGTGTACAAGTAAAGTATACATTACTGTAAATGCATTTCTTCCTCCCTCCTTTTCATTCTCCATTTTTGCTACATCCTCTCAACATTGATGTCATACAAAATCGTCAAGTCAGTAGATTCTCCTCAGTCACGTTGGAGATTTTGTACAATAAGTATGTAAGTGTGTGTCATAGGATTATTACAATGTATAGTGTTTATCAAATATAGTGATGAGTTTTTCTAGTCTTATGAGATGAACAGGATTTAGTCCAGTTGATGATAAATTGAAAATTTTGAAGTGTTGGGTTGAAAATTCACATCTGAGAAATTAAAACCAAATCACAGCCGATCTGAACATTTTGAATACCTCGTTAGCAACAATTTGAAAAAGAGGTGGGAATTAGTAGAAAAAGCAGTGCAAAGTAAAACGAAAACAAAATAAAGACTGGGAAGGTGGAAAAAGTTTTATTACAATGGTTTCATCAAGTACGTAGCTCACATTTGCATACAAATGGGACATTGCTAGCCGAAAAAGCTTCAAATTAATAATTTTATTGGGTCCAATGGATGGACTGACAGATTCAAAACAAGATATGGCCTTGTATATCTTCAGGTCAGTGGAGAAGCAGAGTCAGTAAATGAGGAAGATGTTTCTTGGTATAGACAATTTCTCGATACCATTAGAATCAACAATTTCTGGAATCGAGAATCGGAATCGACCTATCCCTATTTAGAAGAGATCAAAATTTTTAATATAGACTAGAAAACTTGGAAAACTAAAATTAGTTCTACGGATATTTATACTAGTGGCATGTGAAAATAAAAAGTACCAAATATTTGGTGTATGATCAAACTTTACAAAGACGGATCACTATACCTAAACTAAAAAGTAATTTACTTCTATTATATTTACAGGCTACGAGATTTATAAACAATTAAAAACAAAACATATTCATTAACTATCACTGAATTTACCTTCAGTGTCATTTGATGATTGGCCTAGGCGATATCCAGTCCCAGAAAAATTAGACGGCATTCTACCAGGTTCTGAGTTACTAAGATCTACCACTTCAGCTCCATGTCTATAAAAAGAATTCTGTTACTGACTTAAAAATATATTTTTGACTATCACATGTTTTTTTTATTTATGGTACATCATCGCCTATGACTCAGGATACAAAAATGTAGTTTTTAATACAAAACTCACAAAAATTAATTTCAAGATAATTATTAGGACAACAACTTGAAGCAACTGTGGCGTAAATGTTTATATTAATTATAACATCCTCTCACCACAAATTCAACAAATTTTATTTAACCTTATGTACATTTCAATTACAAAGTAATCATCTTCAGAGGTATTTTTACAAATAACTGTTATTTCAGGGTGTCTAGTAAAATAGCTTGAAGAAATTCCCTGAGTTTTCCCTGACTTTTCCAGGGTGTCTAGTAAAATAGCTTGAAGAAATTCCCTGAGTTTTCCCTGACTTTTCCTCTTTTAGATGTCTATAGAAAGCCCAGTTTACATTTATATCTGAAGGATCTTGGATAAATCCAGACTTTGAAGAACGAATTGAGTAACTCTTTTGCTTTTGTGTCTGTAAGGAACACAGAACCAAAATATCGAGATTTCACTTCATCCGTCTCTGCATCCCAATACCTAACACTCAAATCCATTTGGGCTCTTTGTGATATTTTGTTTAAACTTTCATCAAATCCAATTACATAGTTAGAATTTGAATTTAATGATGTCAGTAACAGGTCTTTAATATAATTTGATAAACCGATTACAACACTATAGGAAATGTTATCTTTCCCCAATCTCATGTTCTGTGCAATGGTGCTATCAGGGAACATCCTTAGAAAGAGGCACACTACCTTCTGCATTCCGTAAAGAAGTGTTGCATTACTAAATTCACGCACCATATAATCTCTGCTTCAGTCACTTTATCTTTTAGTTTATATTTATCCTAAGGAAGGAGGGGAGGTAATGACGACATCTGCATGACGCGCTTGCCCGCTACGGCAATGAAAACTGGAACCTTCCATGTTGAAATAAACAGTGTACAAATAATCACCGTCAAATAAAACACATACTATCATGAGTCTAGACAAATAGCTGGCTACGAATGTTTACACAGCGTTCTGTGTGGTCAGAAACAGACTGAGTTATCTGTTATCCCCACCTGTCCATATGATAACAGAACCACTGCGCACCCCAAGGCCACGGTCCAGGCTAAAACCTCCCAGCTGTACCAACTCTACACGTTTAATATTTATTGACATAAGTCCTGAAGTCATAGCATTGGGCTTATCAAATAAATAATGGGCATCTAAATAAAGAAGTGTTATTTCCTGACTGCCCTGCCCCTAAACCGCTGGCTTACAATACCAAATATTCGAGAGCAATGGCCACTAGTTTTGTTTCTAATCAAAATAAATATTTTCCCGATTTTTTTAAATTTTCCCTGACTTTTCCCTGAATTTTCCAGAATCTTAAAATTCCCTGACTTTTCCAGGTTTTCCCGGTTTTCCCTGTCACTAGACACCCTGTATTTGTAAAAATACCTCTGAAGATGATTACTTTGTAATTGAAATGTACATATGGTTAAATAAAATTTGTTGAATTTGTGGTGAGAGGTTGTTTTAATTAATATAATTATTAGGGTTGGCAAAAATTTTTTTATGATAATCGAATTCTAATATATTACAGAATAAGCGTTTCAATGGTATCATAGTAAAAGGCAAAATAATTTAAAATATCTTAATATAAATATTCTGATCGTGCAATGGGCCTTAAGTTTCAACAAATATTAAAAAATTTACAAGTTTTTAAAATTGTTAAAAATATTTTAAAACTTAAATAGGTAAAAATAATTTTATTTTGTATGTTAAAAACACTTTCAACAAATTTCCGGCTTGTTTCCATTTCATATATTGAACTTAAAACATATAGACCTTTTTTAAAACATGTTTATTAATATGTTTTCTTACGTGATGACGTTACACAAAGGCTTGCAGTTTTTTTAGCCATTTTAACAAATATATATTGTTGAAATGACCCAGAACCATCACACGGAAATGGCTATAATATGAGTTCCACCCACGTCCTATCTAACCATCCAACCAATTTGGGCGTGAGGCACTAATGTTTTGTATTTGACTTAACAGTTTTCAAAATTTAGTATCAAAGCCTTAGATATCAAGGTAGCACTTATATACACATCCAATGTATTATGTCTCACACCTTTCCAGCTTCCACCACTAACTTAATGCATCTCTCAATTGCTTGTGCGTGGCAACGGATACTTAAACAAATCAAACTGTGACATAGTACATTTTTTAACAATGATGAAGGTCTCCATCTTTTCCATCAATGCAGGGTGTATCAGTTGACATGTTTCCAATCAAACAATTTGATAAAGTCAGTAGCATGAAAGTTTTTGTGAGGAATTTAAATATATTTTTGTTATATTTTTGTGTATTTAATGTTATAACACATTGTATCTCTATTTCCTGATTTTAAGAACCATCCTATAACCCAGTTTCTGGCTGTGTTGACTCTCATTCATAACCATCACCAACATCATACTATCCACATGACATATGTATGCCTTTCTTGCTAACAGGATCAATGACTTTTAAATACTGCTTGGCGTCTCGTGTTCAAACTTTTTTGTTTCATCACATGTTTAGGGCCATACTTTACTGAGTTGCGTTAAACCAAACAAGAGTAGTCACAGAGAGCTGCTCTTCGAGACTCAATGCTCTAAAAGCGGTTGCAAGTCGTAACTGGGGAGCCGATACGCCAACCTTGAGAATGTTCTACCAATCTTACATAAGATCTAAAACAACGTACGCCTGCGAAGTCTGGGGATCTGCTGCAAAAACGCATCTAAAGAAGATCGAAGCGATCCAAGCGGCCGCCATTCGACTATGTTTGGGATGTACAAGAACGACTCCTGTGGCAGCCATGGAGACGGAGCTGGATATAGAACCCATTCCTGTCTTTATAGACATTCAAATATGGTCGAAGTTTCTAACTACAGCTGCTAGAGGCTCAAGTTACCCTCTGCGTGTTATACTAAATACAAAGTGCCGTGTAAAACAATCTTTCTGCCACAAAATCAACTCACTGATGGAATTGATGCCAGGATACACCACCCCTGAACAAATCCCCACGTTCTATGAGGAACCTCCAAATGACTGGCCTGAAATGATTATAAATCTGCAACTACCTCACGGCGGAAACAAGGGAGACCACAGAGAAATGCTGAAAGCGTAGACTCTTGAAATGATTCGAACCCAGTACGATGGATACATAAAAATTTTTACCGACAGATCCCTGGATAAAGAACTAGGCATTTCTGGAGCAGGGTACTACAACGAGTCGAATGGAGATAGATTTTTCATCCCAGCGAACTCCAGCTCAAGTATGGATGCAGAGCTGCTCGGTATTAACGCCGCATTGTCGAGCTGTCTGGGGATGATGGCCAAGTCAAAGATATGCATCCTTTCCGACTCTAAGTCAGCTCTACAGTCGCTGGCTCAGCCCACCACTGGACCATATTCATTCCGTATAGCAGAAATCAGGAGATTGAAAAAAAAGATCAATTGTGACAGAAACGAAGTCTGCCTTCAATGGATCCCTGCCCATGTCGGCATTCCGGGCAACGAGGAAGCGGATGCAATAGCAAAACAAACTTCTAGAATGAAGCCCACAAATAAGGAGCAGCACTCCCTACCGCACTGTAAAAACGCCGGGGAAAAAGTACTTTAGAGACGCCTGGGCTGCCCGGTGGGAAGCTGAAGCGACTGGACGACACCTGTTCCATTTGCAAAACAAACTTGCGTCGGCCGACAATTACAGAGACATCAAACGTCAAGTAGCGACATTTGCGGCAAGAGCCAGGACGGGACATCTGGTCACGGAAGCTTATTTATACCGGTTTAACCTTGCTGAATCACCTTTGTGCGCCCTTTGTGATGAGGAGCAAGACGAAACCATCGAGCACATTCTTCGGGATTGCACTTACCCCATCCCGGCGAGGGACCACATGAGGGTTGAACTGGAGAAGTGGCAGGACTTCCTCCTGAACAGAGGGCTGTGGAGTTTGGAGTTCCGAATATATAGTGGACATCGGGCTATCGGCTACACCTAGAGCTGGACGCCTGGACTAAGAAGTATCCGAGAAGTAAGTAACCAAACAAGAGTAAACACCTTCACAATGTAATCCTCAAATGTCTTAAGAGTCAATAAACTTGTAGGACTCATTTGGGATGTGTATAGTTGTAATACTCCATTACTACAGGTCAACCTGCGGGAGTGACTGGTTGGTTCAGGGTATTTTAAAGCCAGTTCTGGGTTACACTGGTGTAGATGCTCCTAGAATGTCCAAAAGTACAACATGTCTTTACTCACATGTTTTATTTTTTGTAAGCAATCTCCAACAGGACGTTTCTCCTATTCAGGAAGCTGTTTGTCATTTGTTCCAGATAGGTTTTGTTGTTTTTACACGCAAATATTCAAACAAATGTTTGTAAAACAGTCCATTGAAATGTAGCAAACCAATTAACCATTGCATAGAATGATTAAGGTGCAATACAATGTTATGTAAGACATAACTATTTCATCCTATATTCATAACTGTACCATCACTCACAACCACTTCCACTGAAGTTAATTCAAAAGCTATTTATTTAAAATTTTCTATAATACATTTTGCTGTTTTGACCTCTATTCCATTTTTTGGTAAAACAAGTCAAATGTACTGGATATCTAGTTTACTAATTATGGTAATAAGTTCACCAGTACATTCTGTTTTCTACTTAATCAACCTCAAGAGTATGGACCTTGAGTATCAACCTTCATACACATGGAGTGTACAAGAAGGTAACTTTTCTTTCAAAGTAAGTTTAAATCATTTCTATTTAAAAGTTTTTTTGTAAGGTTTGTAATTTTAATCAAAATAAACTTGTAACGTTTAAACTGATTACAAAACACTTATAAAACTTTTAAAATATTAATAAAGAATGCTAAATTTGGGAAGAGTGCGCCAACTGAAAATTCATATAATAATCAATGTGAAAATTTTCTTAAAACTTTTTAGTGTGTTTCATATTCAAGCATACAAAATTAAATAATTTTTGCCTTTTAGAGTTGCCGAAATAGTTGCCACACTTGTCATTTCCTACCGAACCCGAACTCTGGAGATCACTATCCCTTTTTTTAATACATTCTAAAAAATCGGACTATTGACAGTGCTAGAATATAGGATGCCTGAGTAACGGGTGTTTACTTTATAAGAATTATTGTTAACTCTACTTTCTGTGTTATGTATCATACTTCATTATGCTAAATAAAGAAAATTTTAAGATTGAAATAAGATGTACGATTTTTAGTATGAATCAGTATAAACATTCACAGTATTTAGAATAAGCCTATTTCTGAAAAATTCATCTGTAATAAAAACTATTGATTCTCAAAACATTTCTTGAAATATAAACATTTTTAGGATAGTGTATAGTAATTTAAGATTTGAAAAATTCAATTACATCAAGCTAACATTGAACATCTGTAAATTACAGCTAGTGTGAACTGTGTACTCAACAGTTAATATAAATATGCAGAATAAATTTGAAAAAAAGGAAGATATTCTAAATTTAGTACTTCTACTTTGAAAATTAATACTTACTCTCGTACAGCCTTGAACATATCAGAAACAAAATCTTTCTTCTTCTTTCCTGGTCCAAGCACTTGCTGGCCACTGTGTTCAGAGCCTCCTGCATAAAACGCCTGGCCTTCATCTTCATCTGAACTGGCTTCCTTGTTCAAACTCGCCAGAGTTGCAAACCTAATAGAATGAAAATTATGTTTACTTTTAAAACTTTATAGAACTAAAATCATACTTGAAAATATAAATATAAACATTTACCTCGAATTTGTATTTCTGTTCGGTTTTGATTTAGGTTTTTCTGAAGAAGTTGCAGGTTTAAAGGTAGGGGATGGTGGGATATCCTCGATAACTTCAATATTGTCATGAACATCTATGACTTCTGGTGAATCAGATCTGTTGTTACCAGCCACAGTTCCTGCATCACCATCTGTTTCATAGAAACCTGCCAATGCCAGCTAGAAACAAAATGAAATTTTAATAAACAATGAATTAATTATTCATTCAAATCAATAGACTTTTGATTTATTGAAAAGTCAAGGGAAGTACTATTGCATTTTTCCAAACCACTTTGCTACAAAATCATTATTTTAACATGTTAAGTTTCAAAATAAAATTCTATTTTAATTCTAAATGGATTTAAATTTCTTTCATTACAATTAAGAATTTCAGCATGAGATAGTAACTCTAGTAATGTTATCGATTATCAATATATGATACATTAGTAGTGCAGAAAGAAGTCTTTTATAATCCTGTGTAAAGGATATTAAAATGGCCTACAATACTGAAAATAGATAATAAAAAAAAACAAGTCTAAATGTCTGATGAAGTTCTTTAGAATAAGATTCCATATCAAAATAATGTGTTCGGCATGAACAATGGAAGAGGCGTTTTAGTTTGTAAAAATTTGAGGCTACTATAGTCTATGAGGATTTCACATTCTGTATAAAAAGGTGACTATCAGTAAAAATTTTTCTTAGTAGAACATTCTTTTTAACCAAATAATGTATCTGTGTGCACGTGCATGTTGTTTAATTATATTAGTCCACTGAAGGTAAAGTCTAATAATTGTAAAGACAACTAGAGAAACATAGTCAGATTGTCAACATTTTTAATAATTATTACTTGTTATAATCAACAATTTTAGTAATATTAAAACTCTTTCATAAATTTGTGAGTTTTTTTAATTTTCAGCAAAGTCTAGGTAAAAGTAGAATAAAGGAGTATTTTCTTTATATATATATATATATTAAACCAACATAGGTTATTCAAATACAAGAATATTTATTAATTTATATTCAAAGCTTTTCGTTGGTAAACAGTACCAACATCATCAGGAATGAAAATTATAAAATAATTTAAATTTTTAAATTATTAAACAATAAAATGTATTATATATATATATATATATATATATATATATATATATATATATATATATATATATATATATACACACACACACACAAAATTGAACTTCTGTGTAACGAAATCGATTCTCCAAGTAAAAAATTCGTTATATAGATGATTCATTAATGAGAAGTTGCCTTGCCAAGAATACTCCCGCCCTACTTACTGCAGAATAAGATCGCAAAGGTAGTCACAAACCCAAGACAGTATAATATTGCGGACATTTGTAAGGTAATAGGTCAAACGTTAAGGTGGGAGAACGTTTTATAATGTTTCAATTTACAGTGTTACAAGATTTATGTAGTTGAAAATCTAAAATTGTTTTATCAATGTTTTCAGAATGTTTCTTTTCACAGTATTAGATATCCGTATGAAATAGTTCTACAGTATGTTACGTACTCAGTATATTATGATGAGTAATCTAATTTTAATGGAGAAATATAATAATAAATGGGTGTACTTACTAATGTAACTCATATAAAAAATCATAACTTGAACTAAATTTTAATCGAAGGACACTCAGTACATTAATTTGTGAACTAACTTTAGTAATTTAAATACAGTACACACTCGACAGAAACTGTACTATAATATACCCAAGTAGTAATCACAGGAAAAACCATTAAATGGAACACAAATTAATAAAAAAAGACGTTTTCATTCGTTTCTAGTGTTGGAAGTTTTACTTGAAAAAATAATTTTTTGTTGTACTTTGCATTTAAATATAACAATTTTGTTTTAAAATCTGATCCTGATTTTTTAGTATAGTCGATAGCAAACTCTGAGATATTCCGAATTTTCTTGAAACATCTAACTTCTTTACACCTTTATCAACCTCTTTTATAACGTTCACTTTTTCTTCAACACTTAAACACGTTATTTTTGACATTTCAAAGCTCAAAAAATTCACGCCATGAATGAAACGGAGTAACTGAACTAGCAAAGTTATTGTGAGGATGAAGTCCTTTCCCAACGGTGGGAAAAGGAAAGAATACGTAGCTATAGATGCCGAATTCTTCGAATCTGTTTTTTGTAATGCGTAGTCTACTGAGGGCAGGAAGTAAACAACAATACAGTAGTGGCTCCGATGTTAGAGGAATCTTATTACCTACTACCTGACAACCTCTTTGTTTTCACAGCACTTCCTGCTGAAAACAAATAATTTCCTGAAAATAACTTTGTGAGTTGCGGATACAGCACATTAAAATTTACCTATGAAATATCTAGTTAGGATAGATTTGGTTCTAATTTTATATACTGTAGTATGTAACTGAACAAATCTACACACGTAAGGTAAAAATAGAGATATCGTTATGTCAAAGACCTTATTAGTTTTAGTCCCAAAGGTAAACAATAACACTGTTTAATTAATAATTTCATCAGTTTAACAATATTTGCTTGTGTTGTAATCACTATCTATGGTTCCGGATATTTAAAATCAATAGTTTTATTTGTTTCAAATGTATATGTGTATATAAAAAAGTAAATCAGACAGGATCTGCATTTGGTCAACTATTACCATGCTCAATTTTATAAACAATCAGTTTGTAATTTTGTGTGTTGCTACATTAGAAGTTGTTTCATTTTTAAATATGCCTATAAAGTCAACAGTTAGGACAGATTTGGTTGTAATTTTATACATTTCTATATAGCTGTATTAAAATATACCTATAACATGTCCAATTAGGGTAGATTTGGTTGTAGATTTATACAACATTACCTAATTAAACATCTGATTCGGTATAGAAATAACTTTTTCAGGTGACGTCACATGATCACTATTCTTGCCTTATATGTGTACATTTGTTTGGTTAAATATTAAAATTACAACTAAATTTATCCTAACTAGATACTTCATAGGTATATTTCAGTATAGATATATAAAATTAAACTTCCGTGACAATGTTGTTTTAAGGTTATAATGATAAAATTTTTCTTACATATATCGAGGTAATCGTGCAATCCTCATAATGACCAACAGTGCTTGTAAATAGAGTTTGAGGACTGTTCATTTAAATTTTTGGTAATTGTGAGATCGAGGGGGCCACCTGAGATTAAAATTGAAAATGGTTCAAATCCACAAAATAGGACGATATGCACAGGAGTTTTTAAAAATGTTATATGGAAAGTTATTTTTTATCAATTTAAAGTTGGGTAGAAAATTCAGTAAGGAGTACCAAGTTGTGCATCTTCTGCGGAGTGATAGAGTTACGCATACCTTATGGGTGTACATATTTGAGAACATTTTGGCATAACTTTTATGGTTTTTGCATATCTATATTTAAATATAGTTATAAAGTCTCCAATTAGGATAGATTTGGTTTTAAATTTATACATTGCTATATACCTATATTAAAATATACCTAAAAAGTGTCCAGTCAGGATAGATTTGGCTGTAATTTTATACATTACTTAAATGTATAAAATTAAGACCAACTTTATCCTAACAGGATACTTCATAAGTATATTTCAATGTAGATATATAAAACTAACCTTCACTGGCAATAACAAAAATAATAGTTATCAACTTATATTCAGGACATGTTTTTGATTCATAAAGCTTACTTTAATAAAAAATAACTTTCTGTGTAAAATTTTATTTTATATTTTGTGGTTTTGAACAATTGTTACAATTTAAATCATGGAGGGACCTCTATCGCACAATTACCGATTTTTTAAATTATTAAATACTCTTTATAGTTTCGTGATTCCAGTGTATTTCTGAGTATATTTGTGTAAAAATAAAATGAGCCCATTTTTTTACAATTATTATGAGAATTTATAAATTTTTTTCACAAAACCTACACTAATAACTTCCTGGTAAAAATATAGACGTAATGACGTTGGTCCTAAAAAATTTTTTTTGTTATTATATTACTCGTTTTATTGTGTGGAACACGAATATCAACTTTTTTTCTGCGGAAAGTTACTTTTTTCACATTTTAAATGTTACGTTGTAAAGGCATGTAGCGATAGTGTGAACCGGGTGTGCAGTAGCTACAGCGCACTGCACTATGTCTAGATTTGTAATTTTAAACATTACTATATACCTATATTAAAATATACCTACAAAGTATCCAGTCAGGATAGATTTGGTTATAATTTTATTCAATATTGCTATCTACCTATATTAAAATATACCTAGAAAGTATCCAGTCAGGATAGATTTGGTTATAATTTTATTCAATATTGCTATCTACCTATATTAAAATATACCTACAAAGTATCCAGTCAGGATAGATTTGGTAATAATTTTATTTAACATTACTATCTACCTGTATTAAAGTATACCTACGAAGTATTCAGTCAGGATAGATTTGGTTGTAATTTTGGTAAATATTTAGACTTATTGCTGATGCAGAAAATTATGACCAAATCTATCCTGACTGGATACTTCATAGGTATATTTTAATATAGGTAGATAGTAATGTTGTATAACATTATAACCAAATCTATTCTAACTGGATACTTCGTAGGTATACTTTAATATATGTAGATAATAATGTTGAATAAAATTATTATAAAACTATAACCAAATCTATCCTGACTGAATACTTTGTAGGTATATTTCAATATAGGTAGATAGTAAAGTTGAATAACATTATTACCAAATCTATCCTGACTGGATACTTCGTAGGTATATTTTAATGTAGGTAATATAGTCATGTTGTATAAAATTATAACCAAAAGTTAAATTTTTAAATTTTAAGTTTAGTAATAAAATAAACTGACTTTGACGTAGTGCAGTGCGCTGAAGCTACTGTACTGCCGGTTCACGCTATAACAGACTAACATTGAAAATGTGCAGAAAAATTAACTTTTTGCATTTTCTGTGGAAAAAGTTTATATTAGTGTTCTACACATTGAAATGAGTAATTAAACACAAAAAATTTTTTTTTAACAATATCAATAAGATTTGTGGTTGAAATGCAGTAGCTCGGCACCATACGATATTTTGAGAAATTGTTCAAAACCACCAAATTGGATATTATCCACAAGAATTTTTAAAAAATTGAAGTAGGAAAGTTACTTTTTTTCAATTTAAAGTAGGGTAATAAATTCAGCACGGATGTAGAAGTTGTGAATAGGCGCGGAGTGATACTACGTCACAGTGCTGGGCATAAGGTTGTACGCATTGTCCGTGATACATCACGCAACCTTACGTGTGTAGATATTTGAGAAACAACTTCTCCAGTTAGTATAGATTTGGTTTTAAATTTATACAATACTGTATACCTATATTAAAATATACCGAAAAAGTGTCAAGTCAGGTTAGATTTGGTTTTAATTTTATACATTGAAATTCAGTTGTAAAATCACGAAGCATTTGTATAACTGCACCTATTCACAACTTCGCTTAATTTTTATACATATATTTAAATATACTTATAAAGTCTCCAGTTAGGATAGATTTGGTTTTAAATTTATACAATACTGTATACCTATATTAAAATATACCTAAAAAGTGTCAAGTCAGGTTAGATTTGGTTTTAATTTTATACATTGAAATACAGTTGTAACATCACGAAGCATTTGTATCACTCCGCGCCTATTCACAACTTCTACATCCGCGCTGAATTTTTTATGCTACTTTAAATTGAGAAAAAAGTAACTTTCCGAGGTCAATTAAAAAAAAATTCTTGTGGATATCATCCTATTTGGTGGTGTTAAACCATTTCCCAAAATATCGTATGGCGCTGAGCTTCTGCATTTTTACCAGATTTGTTTACGCTATACATGATATTATAACCTAACATTTAAAATGTGAAAAAAGTAACTTTCCGTACTTTCTGCAGAAAAAAAGTTGATATTCGCGTTCTACACATTAAAACGAGTAATATTATATTTATTAAACGAATAATAATAATATTATTATTTTGTTATTACAAAAAATCTTGTAGCACCAATGTCATTACGTATATATTTTTACCAACTTCCTTGTAGCTATATGGTAATGTAGTGGTAACAGAGTGCTGTTTTATAAAAATACTTTAAAGTTTATAAGTTTAAAGTGTGTTGTAGAGCGAGGTTATTTTTTCTTAATTCTAAGTTTTGAGTTCCAACCCCTGGTACACTTTTACCGAAAATTTCTAAGCTACAGATATGATTAACCAAGTTTTGTCATCTGCACCTAACCTTTGTTGTAGAAAAGCCTACTCAATGAAAAAATTATTTAATTTCAGATATGCTTTTCATGATTTAATACAATAGTAACAAATTCATAGTAACAGGGAACTGAGCTAATGAATTGCTTTTACAAAGTTTGTAAAATATAATAAACTTACATCCAAATGCCATGCAGAGGATTCGAGGTAAAATCTTGCTCTTTCTGAGTCAACCGCTGTAATTGATACAAACTGTGACAACATTTCATCTTTATTACCTTCTTCACTCATGATTTATAACAATACAAACAAAATTATAAAAACAATTTAAATATTACACAACTAAAGCAAAAATTACCGAAATTCTCACTAGTTTTGACAGTCACTCAACTCGTACGAAGGAATATGGCCGGGCTCAATGCCGAATAGATATGTTGTAGTATCTTGGGTGTTTAAATCTGTGACTGCTGTGCACATACTGTATTATTAATAAAAATTTATCTTTGTGAAAAACAATAATACTGATTGTATCAATTCCATGATTATTATTGTTTTGTATTAAAAGTTAAAATGTATATGATAAAAAACTTTAATTCTTATGTTTACTGTACTTTATACCGTACTCTGGCTTTTATTGTAACTTGATATTTTTGAAGAATGTATAACTTATATTTGGTACTAATACTAATTGAAAATATAAATACTTAAATTATTATTAATAATAATGTTAGATATAAAACGATAAATTTCGATTTTAATATAGAATGTATAATTTTTGAATTGAAACTAACTAAATTGTTTTTTTTTGTTGTTAAAGTAAAACTTACAATCTCATGACTGGCTAAAAATTTTTTCGGTAAAATTATGGGACGGTACACATATTATATAACGTATCTAGGACGAGAAGTATATAGGGTAACATTAGGCTGCGTTATTTGGGGAAGAGGATCGTTACAATCACCAAAAACGGAAATAATTTTCAACATTGAAATTGTTGGAACCACAACTGTAAATGGCGACCACAATTGAAAATATGAAACACACATAAATCAATTTTTTTTTAAAATCAGAAAACAAAAAGTAGTTTTTGAGGAAGTCCTTACCAGCGAGCACAGAAACAACTAGAGAGAACATAGTAGGTAGGCGGCTGATGCCCCATTTCTTGGCTAGAAAGATGGCGGGCCACAAGTGATGAATTACCCTAGTAGGGAGCGTCAGATCGCTTTTAGACGATGTGTTATATACTTAAAAATATAAAATTATGTCTAAGTTACTAGACTGTTGGCCTATATAATAACTAAATAATTGGCCTAACATAAACACCGTATACAATAATTGTAACTATCAATAAATTCTCATTTGTTGTCAAATGACAAAAATAAGAAGAAGAATACTAGTAAGTCGTATACAATAAATCTATAACATAAATATAATAATAATGACTAAATTACTAGACTGTTGCTCTATAAATGTCTAATATTATTCTGTAGAGTTGTTGCGTAGCAATAAGGTTGAACTTTTCTCAATTTTCATGCGGTTTAGTCAACAGACAAATTTTCGTTATAATCTGTATGTATAAAGTATTTTAATATGACGTTACATTATTATTGTAAAGATTTTAATTCAAAATTAATTCAGAAAAATTATACATAATCTTTCCGAAACAATACCTTTTTAGGGTAGTAATGTACATAGTGTGTTTTTAATAAATTGTATTAGTGTAAACAGCAATTCTATTTTATTTCAGTGACTTGATTGAAAGTTGTACAGTATAGTAGCTGTTATAAGTAATTAGGTTTAGAAAGATGTTTTCTCTCCACGTTCAATTTGAATGTCAGTCATAATTTAGTCTCAATATAGTAATTATTGTTTATGGTAATAAATGTTGACATTTATTTTAAAATATAAATCTACTTCTCGAAATGTTCTTATTTTGTATTATTGTGTACTTATGGTGTCTTTGTTTAATGCTGAAATTATCATTTAACGGGTCGATTGGTCGACAGTAGTTGTCAGACAAGTAAACGTATTTTTATAACAGGGCGAAACTGGGAAAGTATTTTTGCTATTTGTTTTATCAAGTACATTTTGTAAGGAAGAACAACTTGATACAAACTCAATAGACTAGACAAATAACTTAGCATGATTAACCCCCTAGCACCCAGTACGATAATCGTTGCGCTAGCAAGTCAGACTTTCGGGGTTAATGTTTCCGCTCAAAACACACCAACGCCACAACCAAAACGGCGATCGTAGCGAAATATTGTACGGCGTGGGTGCGTGCGTACGTACGTACGTGCGTGCGTGCGTGCGTGTGTGTGTGTGTGTGTGTGTGTGCGCGCGCGTGCGTGTGTGTGTATGTGTATTTGGTTTGGCAACAAGCAGCTCTTCACTGTATAACACGTGTAGGCCTACAAGTACTATGTTTGTACAGACACGATATAAAAGGATACCGCAATTATTGTGTGTGTATGTGTATGTGTGTGTGTGTGTGTGTGTGTGTGTGTGTGTGTGTGTGTGTGTGTGTGTGTGTGTGTGTGTGTATTTGGTTTGGCAACAAGCAGCTCTTCCCTGTAAAAAATGTGTATGCCTATAAGTACTATGTTTGTACAGACACGATATAACAGGATACTGCAATTATTGTGTGTGTATACACTACTCTAATTTACTAGCATGCACGCTACGCGTTGCTTCCCGTGAAAGTTATGACTGCGTTTACTTTGTCATGACCTAGGCCACATAACCTGTGCAAACAAACGACAGGCTATTAAACCCGTAACCACAAGATTTCTGCAAACAACAGTAAAACCAAACCCCAGCGTGTTATATGGCCGTTAATTGCTACTCGCATGGACATGGACGGATTTACGATGTTTGAATCCGTGTAGGCCTAGACGGTAGAACGTTGACTTTATTAGCATTCCTGGTAACAGAGTTTCTGGCTGCTAGCGCCGCGCCGTGGCTAAAACACCTGCAAAGATTGAACGCATACAATCTTAAAAAATTGGTGGTATGTTTTCTCAGCTCAAAAATATATACGTTTAAAAAGTTATAGTTCTGAAATTGTTTTTTTGTTACTTTTTCAATCTAATTTAGTTCAGATTTAAAATATGTCATAATGACATGATGACATGAAATATGTCATGATGATAGTACGAAAGTCGATTATATACAATAAAATATATTGCGTGATCCTTTTAAAATTGTCAAGAAATTAATAAACCTAAAGTTGTTTGCTGTAATGATCTTTAATTTATTGATTTAACTATAAGTAATAACTATAATTTAGTTATTGCATAACCAAGAGGATATTTTAGAACTTATTTGCTGAATCATTTCAGAACAATCGTTTCACTTATGAAGCTAACCCTCTACTCAAGGTTTACTACTAGAGGGGCAGCTTCGTAAAAGAAACGATTGTTTCGGATCGCGCCAGGAAGTAAGTTCTAAAGCATTCGCTTAGTTATAGAATAATTACTTATAGTTAATAAATTTAGATTCTATACGAAGCTGTAAATTATTTACGATAAAATCGTTTCGAAATATCGAGAGATCATTAGCTGACCGGTTTAATGAAGGTTTATGAGCAATAAATATTTCTAGTTAATGCCAGTATTTGTTAAATTATTTTTAATTAAAGATTTTAAGTTGTAGGCTACCATCAGAAAACTGCAGAATCTTATGGCGATCAATGCAAAAAATGGCATTGAATTTACATTTAATAAAATATGAAATTTATTTTAAAATTATTTAATAGCTATAATTTTAATATAGTAAGAAAAATATTATAAAAAAGGAGCCCTATGTGCTCTTTATATGTGTTTACATTTAATCCGGGTGGGGATAATGAAGTAGACCCGTCTACATGTTGTGGCTGCTATGTGTGGTATAATATAGTTGCGTCCAGCTAACCATGAAATTGCTCACTCCCACTTTCTCGTGTACTATCATTTCTGAAAACATGTTATATTTTCAGAATGTCCTATACATTAGACGCTTCTGCATCCGATATGTGTACACATATTTCAAGATTGTTTGTTATTTCATACCGAAGCTAATTTATCATGGAATTTATGCAGGTCATGCAGGTCAGTGTTTTAACAGCCCTTACCATGTTTGTAGGAAAGTATTTATACTGAGTCAACGGATCACTCCACTTCCCGTCTCGTTTATTGCGATCTCTCAAGGCCAAGTGCACGGTTAAATGGTCCCCAGTATACACTCAGGTATTATTACTATAGTATGTTTAAAATAAGAATGTGTACTGGCAAAGAGTCTACAATCCCTCTATAAAACTTGATTGGATAAATGTTTTTCTTGTACACCTTACAAAATCAATTTGTTCAAAGCAAAACACGTTTGTCAGACCAGCTATGTGGTTTTCGTTAAAATTTTTTTCGCACGTAATGAAATCTAAAAGCTTATTTTCACGTGTTCAGAATACATGAAAAATGAAAGCTTTCATTTCATTTGGCATGTTATTACACTAAGAGACCCACAAACGTACTGGGTAATAAAAACAGCTTAGATCCGGAAAACTATAGTTGATTAAAAATAGAAACGTAGTTATCCGCAGCGTAGGAGAACGTAGCGTACACTAACCGGATTCAGCTATGGCAAATCAAACGCGTTCAAGATTCCAATGCCTTCTGAATACAGTTTTGTCCTCTTGAAGCTCGAGTTGTCACAGATGTAGCCTATAACTTAGCTTCATAAAACTTAACTTTCGCCTTAAAATGAAAATAATTTACAGCTTCTAAAGCTGGGGATCTCAATTTAAAGCGTAGCACCCCACCTCTATTATATTTGGTGAAGAATCACAATCTGATTAGGCCACAATCTGAAGCTGATTAGGCCAGTTAAACATCAGAAAGTTTTAATTATTTTTGTTTGTAAATATTTATATGGTACATAAATATATTTTTCCTTTAACAATGCTGCGATTCTACAGTGGTAGACTTGATTCGGGCCTTGCACAACATATATCTTTAAAAATTGATAAAAATGCATTACATCGGTAAAAGTATTCAGTAATAGGGGTATACCAACACTAAGTACACTACAGAAATAATGACGTAGCTCAATACGCACATGTCGCTAAGGCCATTGTTGATCCAACTTATATTTGCGACTACTTCATTGACATAACCAATGACCCATAATCGAGAATGGGATATACTGTAACAGTTATGTCTAGTTGCTATGGAAATCTCAAGTCCCCTTTGCGGGAAAAATGTGACAGGCATGTATTTAATTGAAAAACAGTTTTATAATTTTATTTGCATTTTAAAGTTCAATAAACGAACGTCGACAGAATGTTACCTCTAATAACACACCGCCCAAAAATGTACATTCTTGGAATTGTTTATGTTATTTCCTGTTTGGTGATAAAAACCAGTTCCGGAGCAGCGAGATAATCTTATAATTGTTGCCGTGTAATGTACCCTTAATTGTCACTTAATGCCCCCGTGATCATTAAGGCAGCACTTCCAGTTCCGGTGGCGGGTCGTTCTTTACTTCCTTGCCTCTTGATTACCTCCTAGTGCTATCACACTTGCAGTTACATATTAGCGTCTGATATTTTCACGCTATCATGATAGAAACAGTGGGCGGTTTAACCACCTCCCAGAAGTGTTTTACAGTTAAAAACGTTTTCATTGATTAAGACAAATATTTTAAATTGACCATTTTCGTAATAAATTTTATAATTTATTTTTCAAACCCTTTTCAATAAATTTAATCTTTACAATTTCATAAGTTTTCCTATAAGACTGACAAAAATCTGAGAGCTGTTAAGAAATTATGCACATACAATGTCTGCAAAAGACCTCAATTTGCTTAACCTTGTTTGGGGATAGCTATATATATATATATATATATATATATATATATATATATATATATATATATATATATACTGTATCTGAGAATTAAAACTTATGAAGAGCGTGTAGTGTGGACCACGTAGCCGTTTACTTGGCCTTGAGAGATCGTACGTGATTTCTCGCGTACTATCACTTCTTAAAACATGTTATATATCTAGAATGTTCTATATTTCATTAGCTTCTGCATCCGATATATCTACACATATTTCAAGATTATTTCTTATTTCATACCGAAGATAATTTATCATCGAATTTATCTAATATCTGAGTCTCATGCAGGTCAGTGTTTTAACAGTCCATGTTTGTAGGTAAGTATTTATACTGAGTCAACGGATCACTCCACTTCCCGTCTCGTTTATTGCGATCTCTCAAGGTCAAGTGCACGGTTAAATGCTACCCAGTATACACTCAGACATTATTACTATAGTATGTTTAAAATAAGAATGTGCGCTGACAGACAGCCTACTAAGGTTTATCTTTGTACACAATACAAAATCGACTTGGCAAAGCACTTGTTTAAGGCAAAGCACATATATCAGTCCGGCTATATGGTTTTCGTTAGCAATTTTCTCGCATGTAATGAAATCTAAAATCTAAAATTATCATATTGTAGTGTTTTGACAGTCATATCATGTTTGTAGGAAAGTATTTATTCTGACCCTCTACCTTCTGTATAGCCTACTGCGATCTCTCAAGGCCAAGTGCACAGTTACGTGGTTTGTACTATACATGGCTCATATCCGTGATAAAATTACTGTAACAGAGAACTGTCATAGGAAAGTAGCATCAATATTTCTTTGTATAACTATAATTTGTGAAAATTAAAATTTAAAATTTGCTTAGAGGCTTTATTATGTGTTTCAAGTCTTTAGACGGTTTTGTTAAATAAATATCATGTCCGAGTACTTATGTTTAATGTTAATTAAGTACTTTTAAAAAATTTTATGTATTAAATTAAGCACAATTATATCACACATTTTGTTAACACCTGTATAGTTTTAAGATTGTGAATGATATTTAATAACTACTGGATAGTCTTATTGTAATCCAGTTAATTCAAAATCATTTAGACTGTTTACTGCACACTAACAGGATTCACTTATAAGAAATAAAGTACGTTCAGGTTTCAATACTTTCTGAATATAGTTTTAGCGTTCGAGTTGTCACAGATGTATAACGTAGGCTCAGAAAGTATAGTGCGGACCACGTAACCGTACACTTGGCCTTGAGAGATCAATGTAGGTGGGACGGGAGGTAGAGGGTCAGTATAAATACTTTCCTACAAGAATGTTAAGGACTGTTGAAAAACTGACTTGTATGATCGATGTTAGATTAATTCGATGATAAAGTACCTTCGGAATGAAATAACAAACAATCTTGAAATATGTGTAAACATATCGAATGCAGAAGCTGTTGATGTATGGAACATACTGAAGTGTTTTCGTAAGTGGTAGTACTTGGAAAACCTCGTGCTATCTCTCACCGGCAAGTGGAAGGTTACGTAGTCCGCACTGTACAGATTGTTTGTTTTATTTAACAACCCTGTTCGGCCTATCATGACGAAATCTTGGTTTCCTTTACATCCTGCTTAATACTATCAGGTAAGCCAACAAGACAACGCCATTTCTATTCCCGCGTTTCCTATTCCCATCTCCAGGGGGATCATTATGATCTTCCTGTGATCCTAACTAATTTTATCTATCATTCTTCTTATAAGGTGGTGTGACGTTTAAAAAAATTGTTTATGGCCCCAATAGAGAGCAGGTCTACTTTGGATGCACGACTCTGCACACTTGGGGCCGTGATCCCTCCTATATCCCTCATATATTCCTCTATATCCTCTACCTGGATTTTTATATCTCTCCCTTACTACTATAGCCTATTTCAATTTCCCCCCAAAAATCCTTCTTTGGATAGTAGTCGTACTGGGTGACCGCCTTTATTAAACACACTTTTGCTATCTTTCGAGCTGTCAATGTCCATCATAAAGTTCTGATTCTAGCCTTAAAGTGAAAATAATTAGCAAATGTAATTCTTCTAAAGCTGGGGTTATTAATTTAAAACGTTGCACCACATCCTATTTATATCTGGTCAAGAATCACAATCTAAGTATAAAACTAAAGCGGGTTAGGTCAAATAAACATCAGAAATATCATTAAATATCTTTAAATGTAAATATTTTTTATAATATATAAATATATTTAATCCTACAATCTTAATGCTGCAAATCTGCAGAGGTAGATTTGACAACATATATCTTGAAAAAATTGTTAAAAATGCTCAGCTTATGTAAAAATATTTAGTAACAATGAATTCAGTAAACAGCAAACATTCTACAAAAACAATGACGTAGTTCCGTACGCACATGTCACGTTGGGCTATCCGGTGGTACACCTAATTGAGGACGCCCACCTCTCGTCTGTAGTCAGTTTCGGTGAACTTATTCACGCCCCCATGCAGCGCTCCCTTCAGTTTAAGAGCCCCTGTTTAAAGAATCCAGTTTTCAAGGTATTTAATTTCAGTTAGCCATTTAATTCTTCAGCTCTAAAAGGTCTACATTTAATATAATTATATCTAGAAGTATTTTGAATTAGAAGTATATTGTTCATGAAGTTTATTAGTTATAGAAACAACTGGTTTCCGATTTAATTTTTTTTACAAAACTCTCTCCATCATTATTTATATTTTACACGTGTTCGATACTGGCAAAACAAAAATATACTTTCCAATGCAAGAATTCAGGAACTAGGGCGAAATACGAGTAATACAAGTTTGTCTGACACTTTAAAAAAAATGTAAAAGTGAAGTATAAAAATAACTTCACTTCAGAGAATAAACAAAACGTTTTTAAAATCAGAGTTTTTTAAAATTCAATTCCTTGTCTTAGCTCACTCTCTCCTGATATATATATATATATATATATATATATATATATATATATATATATATATATATATATATATATAGATATATATATTATAACATAAACGTATGAGGCTAAAGAATAAATTCCGTTTATATAAGAAAAAAATAGTCGGAAGAACTATTAAGCAAAAGCGACAAGAATAGTTAGTAAAAATACGGACAAAGTACTTATCCATTGTCTTATATCAAGTGTAGTCATAGAGGGGCTGTGGGAATCTTTAACAAAAGAATGGTCCAACTATTTTAAGATAGGACTTTCCAAGGACCAAAATACCTGGGTTGTAATAACACTATACCGTTAGAGAAGGCTCTTTGTAAATGGGTGTGGGGATAACCAAATTAACTAAAATAAGTAAAGGGGGATAGATGATGCGAGGTTGGAAAAGGAAGTGATCGACAGAGTCTTGGAGGAACTTCAGTAGATGGCAGACGTATTAGGGGGAACCAAGTGTCAGCAATGGTTAATTTTGTTTAATAGAATTTAGGGAATTGTAATTTTTTGTATGTGTATAATTTGAAAAGTGCGACGTAAATAATTTAGTAAAGAATTAGGAAGAATAAGTTAGTTATGTGCATCGAAGATGTATCAACGGTCAAGATCCCAGGAACTCAACAAACAATAAGTACTTTCTTTTTATATTAAAATTAGCCAACAGAGCTTTATAAACAGTAAATTCAGAACAATTTTAAATTCATTAGTATAAAATAATAATCTAGTTTTTTTTTCATCACGTTCTAATTTATATAACGACCCGAGAGAAAGAGCAGTTAACACTGTAATTATTAAACTTTATTGCAATAACTTAAAGGCTCAAGAGGTCACCTTTATTTTGTAATTTTAATATTAGTTAAGGAATCAATCTTGTCACTAAATAGCATTAAGGTAAATGGGTGTAATGTGAATGAATTAAGTGTCAAGAATAAATGCAAGTGATGTTAAAATTGATATTGGTGTTAATTAATTAGAAACCTGAAGGTGAGACAATAGAAGGTAAGGTAATTATATATAACCTAATGGAAAAATTATATTTTAAATAACTGAGGTTATATTATATATTATATATATATATATATATATATATATATATATATATATATATATATATATATATATATATAAAGAACTAAGTCAAATACAAATACAAGAATTATAATTGAATTTACAATTCAAAGCTTTTCGATGGCTAACAGTACCAACATCATACTGTTAGCCAGCGAAAAGCTTTGAATTGTAAATTCAATTATAATTCTTGTATTTGTATTTTGACTTAGTTCTTTATTAATACACAAGAATACATATTGCGATATTTATATATATATAAATTGTTTAAAAAAATATATATACATATATATATATATATATATATATATATATATATATATATATATATATATATATATTTATTTATTTATTTATTTATTTATTTATATATGTAACGTGTACAAATTTTCAATCGTTAATAAAATACGTTTTTAATCATCCATTCAAATTCAAATACATTAATTTTAACCTGTAGTAGATGACAATTGATTTTATTATAGTGTTTCAAATATTTATTCAATAATTAAACTGTGAAACATTTAATTAGGATTTAAGACCTAATTAGGAATTGACTTAATTTTTTATAGCCTATATTACTTGTTGAAAAATATTTATTTACTGATAAAATATATTGAACAATAACTTTTCAACTTAATAATCTATGCGTTAAAACAGCTGTTCTACAACATAACCTTAAAATCAGCAGTTATATTAAATCATATGTTATAACTTAATTTAAGATAAAATATAAAACGTATTTCGTAAAGTCTCATGAAGGAGGAGATGATTTTTCTCCTATGAAAAACATATAGCCATACACATAAATCAGAATTATTCATTTCAGAGAAAAAATGTTTTGAAAATTCCAGCTTATGGTAAGTGAAGTGGCTTTATTATTATTATTATTTGTATTGCCACACAACACAAGAAAATAGTATTTCACTTTTAAACTTGTTTAAGTTTAGTAAACAATATATCTTGAAAAAACAAATTTATCATGATTGAAGCTATATTAAACTTATATAATATATAGCCTATTTGAAGCTATATTCTAATGTAATATAGCCACGGATCAGCTCTGTAAACAAGTAATAAATTAAAGTAAAATTAAATAAAGTAAAAAAATTATTTTAGTTACTTTTTATTTCATAACAACAATTTATATAAATACTTATATACATATGACAGAATCACAATATTAAGTGGCAAAATAGAAAGCAAACTTCCTTGCAATTTTCCATTTTTCTCTCCATGTCTTGTTGGACTATTATTTTTGTTTCTTACTATTTACTGGTTTTTTTTTTACGTTTCCAACTTTGTTGTTGGTCTATAACTTCTCATTTTATCTACCTCTTGTAATGCTTCACTTTTACTGTACAAGTATCTTTCTTGTACGAAAGGAATCTTTCTTTTATAATTTCTTATAGATCTTTAAGTAATTGATCTGTAGCAATGGGGAAGTTGGTTCAGTGCCAAAGTGCTGGATTTAAAACAAGTAGTTCCTCAGTTCGAATTCGACTGGGACAGCAATTAAAAAAAAATTAAATTAAGGAATAAACATTTGAAAAAACTGTAATAACATCAATTGTCATCCTTATAGGCTTTAAAAAATTATTTGAATGAGTGGACGAATAAAAACGAATTTTATTAACGATTGTGAATTTGTACAAAAAGTATATAAAGAAAGTGTAAGCTAATAGAAGGATTTGAAAAAAGCTAACTCTTAATATACTCATTTTCACTGCTGTTATGAATATTTGTATACATTTGAGTACATTTTTTTGCCTTTACTAGCATTAAAATATTTTTCTTTACCTGCGTGTTTCGGAAAAACTCCAAAGAGTACTTGCTTGAGTATATTTATGAGAACTTGCAATGTAAATTAAAAAGTACTATTTAAAGTTTTGAAAGTGGAGTTATTCCAAAAAGCGTCAACAAAAGAAAAAAATTTTAATCTTAGGAAAGGCAGAATGGTGTATTCAAAATTATAAACATATTGTAATTTTTAAAGTCTTGTGTGTATTGTCCTTTTTGACAAAATTTTTAATTTTTGATCCATCGCCACTAAGTTAAATTTTTTTCCGGGATCTGAAATATTTCTAGATCGCCTGATATAATTTTGTTTACGGTCATTATCGATAACGTGTAAAATGTAAATAATTACTACTCTTTATATCTACGTAGCAAATGTACCAACCTTCGAATTTCTAAACTTCTATGGGAATAAAAAAATCATGATTAATTTCGGAATATCTGTGGCAATAAAACCATGATTAATTTTGGAACATCTGTGGCAACAAAATCATGATTAATTTGGGAACATGTGTTGTAATAAAATCGTGGTTAATTTCGGAACATCTATGGTTATAAAATCATCGTTAATTTCGGAACATCTGTGGCAATAAAATCATGATTAATTTCGGAATATCTGTGGCAATAAAACCATGATTAATTTTGAAACATCTGTGGCAATAAAATCATGATTAATTTCGGAATATCTGTGGCAATAAAACCATGATTAATTTTGGAACATCTGTGGCAATAAAATCATGATTAATTTGGGAACATGTGTTGTAATAAAATCGTGGTTAATTTTGGAACATCTATGGCAATAAAATCATGATTAATTTGGGAACATGTGTTGTAATAAAATCGTGGTTAATTTTGGAACATCTGTGGCAATAAAATCATGATTAATTTCGGAACATCTGTGGCAATAAAATCATGATTAATTTGGGAACATGTGTTGTAATAAAATCGTGGTTAATTTTGGAACATCTGTGGCAATAAAATCATGATTAATTTGGGAACATGTGTTGTAATAAAATCGTGGTTAATTTTGGAACATCTGTGGCAATAAAATCATGATTAATTTCGGAACATCTGTGGCAATAAAATCATGTTTAATTTCGGAACATCTGTGTCAATAAAATCATGTTTAATTTCGGAACATCTGTGGTAATAAAATCATTATTAATACCAAGCTTAGATTTTAACTAACGTTTTGATAATTATGATTTTAGTCATTACAATGAATGTATTTATACGTTTTTAGGAATATACTAATTTAATTTGAACAAATGAACCAGTGGTGTTTGAGTGCGTTTGTTACATTGTGACAGAAAAGATTTTAAAATATATTTTACTTTTACAACTTTTATTTCGCCAACCATTTAAAACGAAAAACGAGATTTCGATATACTTTACCTTTAGAGCCACTAGATGGAGCGCACTGCATTGTAAAAAACTGTGTTTTATGTTTTAAAAGTTGTGGATTGTTTTCCGTTTCAACTCACAGATCGCAGCACTGTACTAGCATCTTTTTTTTGTTGCCCTAATCTGTGTTTACAAATTACATTTAATATTACAATAATTAAAGGGCAAGTATCTATTCCTTAGTTAATTGAATGTATTAAATCATATGTTATGAATCAAAGGTTATTTGAAAAGGCCACTGAAAGATAGATTTGCAAATGGCTATAAATATTGGATTAAATAAGTATGTTAGAGCCAGAATTTGGCAAACTTATTTTTCTTTAACAAATTAGGTTAAAGCAGAAATATGTGTGGCAACATATACCGTTTGCTGAAAGAGTGGTATAATGACGTTTGTGCTACTTTATTTTATACATAGCAGCAATGAACTATTGGCCCAAATGTGTTAATATAAACACTAATTTCCTCACTGGGTAGGTACGGCTCCACCCACGACAGACACAGACGGCAGCTGTTCCTACTGACCATCTAGAGTTTATCATAAAATGCAAATAAAATGTACATATTATTATTCTGCTTCACAGGTATGTTCCAGGTGACGCAGGGGCACATAGCCAGGGTCGCAGCTTAGCCTAAACGGAAGTAGTAATTTTCAATTGCAAACCGTATTAGTTTCGAGTAGACAGCGGAAGAAGAGGTGGACGTCATTCGTTCCATAGTCTCACGAACAAGGTATTTTTAAGGTAATACCCCTTCTTATCCCTTAGCAGAATATCCTAGCCTCCCCGGGTTCCTGCATGATCTGAAATCTCGAGTAAATATTTAGCAGATAAAAGGATAAAAGAAAGCAATATAGCCTTTCTGAGAGGAGAGACTGAACGAAAGGAAAGGGTTCAGAGTTTTGTCTCTACTTTCCCTGGAACCTGCCCCATCTAGTACCAGTCGTAATAAATGTTCTCCCTGGAACCTGCCCCTCCTAATAACAGTCGTAGTAACTGATCTTTCTGGAACCTGCCCCTCCAAGTACCAATCGTAATAGATGCTCTCCCTGGAATCTGTCCCTCTTAGTACCTTCTCTCCCTGGAACCTGCCCCTCCTAGTACCTTCTCTTAATGAAACCTGCCCCTCCTAGAACCAGTCGTAATACATGCTCTCCCTAGAAATCTGCCCATCCTAGTATCAGTTGTAATATTTGCTCCCCCTGGTTCCTGCCCTCCTGATACCAGTCGTAATACATGATATCCTTGGAACCTTGCACTATTAGTGCCTGACATAATACCCAATCACCCTGAAACTTGCCCCTTTTAGTACTAGTCGTAATACATGATATCCTTGGAACCTTGCACTATTAGTGCCTGACATAATACCCAATCACCCTGAAACTTGCCCCTTTTAGTACTAGTCGTAATACCTGATCTCCCAGGAACCGGCCCTCCTAGTACCAGTTGTAATACTTGTCCCCCCCCCCCGGTTTCAGTTCCTCCTTGTACTAGCCGTAATACAAGATATCCCTGGAACCTATCCTTATTAGTGCCTGACATAATACCTGCTCACCCTGTAATCTGTTCCTAAAAGCACCATTCGTAATACCTGATCTCCTTGGAATCTGCCCCTCTTATTACCAATCTTAATACCTGATCTCCTTAGGATCTGTCCCTCCTAGTACCAGTTGTAATACCTGATCTCCCTAGAAGTCCTAGTGATGATATAATACCTTCTCTCTTTGGAGACTGCTCCTCTTAGTACCAGTCGTAATACCTGATCATTTTGGAAACTTTCTCTCCTAGTTGTAATAGACGCTCTCCCTGTAACCGGCCTCTCTTAATACCAGTCGAAAAACATGCTCTCCCTTTATCCCATCTCACCTAGTACTAGTGGTAATGCATGCTCTACCTGGAGTCTGTGTCACTTAGTATCAGTGGTAATACATGATCTCCCTGGAACAAACATCTCCTCGCACCAGTGATAATATATGCGCTCCCAGGAACCCACCCTTAGTGTACCTGTTGTATTACCTACTATTCATGGAACCCGCTACCTCTAGTACACGCTCTCTGTAGAACATGCTTTTTCTATTTATAGTTGTATTACATGCTCTTTCTGGAACCTGTCCCTCCTAGTACCAGTCGCGTAGTAGCTGCTCTGTCTGGAACTTTCCCCTCCTAGTACCTGACATAATACCTGCTCTCCCTGAAGTGGTACTCCTAGTACCATTCGTAATACCTGCCCTCCCTGGATGATGCCCCACCAGTAGTAATTCCTGCTCCCCCTGGAACCTACTCTACTTGTAACCTCCCCCTCCTAGTACCACTCCTGTAATACCTACCCTCCCTGGCTAATGCCCCTCCTAGTACCAGTAGCAATTCCTGCTTCCCGTGGAATCCGCTCTACCTGTAACCTCCCCTCCTAGTATCAGTCGCGTAGTAGCTGGTCTGTCTGGAACCTTCCTCTCCTAATGCCTGATATAATACCTGCTCTATCTGAAGCCTGCTACTCCTAGTATCAGTCGTAATACATGCTCTTCCAGGATCTAGCCTTAATGTACTGATTGGATCACCTCACTGGCCTCGAGGTAATTTCAGAATAACACTTTTCTCTGAATAGAAGTATTGTTAGGATCGTTCTTCACTGAAATGTAGCTACTCTTAGGATCACCACTTCTCTGACAACAATATTTGGACGCGGTGTGGATGCGGACTCCGGCCTTATGTAAAGCTTAGGACATTTTGCGTCTGATGAGTGCAATGACAACCGCCGTTAAATGTTGCTGCCTATAATGGGTTTTACTCTCTGTACCCATATTTTCCTGGCAAAAGCGAAAGAAGTGCGAGATCAGAGGGGTCAGTTGAAGAACAAGGTTGTTATAACAACGCTCTCTGTTACCTCTGTCAAACTAAATGGACTTACTTTAAATTTCGTTCAAGTCTTATTGTTTGGAATCCCAAGTCATACTTTTGGAAGACGTTTTATAAAATCTTTTCAAAAAGATGAAGGTGGGATGATGTGAGTTATATAGGAGGGAAGTTAAATACATCATCGTCTAGGGGCCCAGCGGAAGATGTGGAGTTATACAAGGGGGCAAGGTGCAAAGGTGAGTTATCACTTGTTAGGGGTGAAGACGAGGTATGGTGAGTTATACAGAGAGAAAGTTGGGGATATATCTTCTAAGGATGGATGCGAAATATGGTGAGTTATGCAGGGGGTGAGTTATGTTAGAGAGGAGATGTCATCTGCTAGGGGTGCGACGGGATATGATGAGTTATACAGATAGAGAGGATATGGTGAATTATACAGATGGAAAGGTTGTGATATTATATGTTATGGGTACAGATATCTTATGGGGATTTATACGGATTAAAAAGTGGGGATATATTTTCTAAGGATATAGGTGGGATATGTTGTTCTACAGGAAGGGTGGTAGGGGCATTTTCTCCTGTTGTAATAGAAAACCAATCACGAGCGGGTATGAATTAATTTCTTGTGTCAATTTTGTATACGGGTGTAATTTTTATTACGGGTGTTCAACTATGTAGGTTCATTTTGTATGTAAACAAGAATACATTAATTATAAAAATATTTGCACTACTGACCGAGACTGAGTAAAATCCATACTAATCTTCTCACTCCAGTTGGCGAAAAACCTACTGAAGCGATTTATTATGTTTATACGTCTGACAGAAGTTTAATAGGGAATAAATATCTGGCTTTATTTATGTTGTGGGTATCGATAGTTTATAAATATGTAATATGTATTACGACTAATGTGTATTATAAGTAATAATCACGCCAATAAATTCTTTTTAATATTAAAATAGCCTCTTACCAAGAATTTGTAATTCCACCTTCAAACTACCATCTGCAGAAAACATCTCAACCAATTGCTGCCAAGTTGCTTTTTTTCCAAAACTCTGTTTTTGAATTCCTCACTTTCCAAGTCCCATATAGCACAGCGATTTTTCACTTCTTGAATGAAGAGCTCAGTTTCAAACAATGCTATATATTATTCCATAATTGTAGGTGTACACTGCACCAAAAGCGAACGCTAGAATGAATCATGTGAACGGTCCAATATAGACCTTGGGAACTCGAAGCCACTTGAAAGCGCCCATCGCATGGGCACACTTACATTTGTTCTTTAGTATTTCACGCGTTGGAGTGCGCGTTTCGACGTTCTCATGTTTACGAGGCATAAAGGGCTGTGTACGACAATTTGCCTATATTTGGAGGGGGTATATTTTGGTTCGAAGTATGGACACGTTGGAGTGCTGCCAGGTGAGACAACTATGATGCTCAAGGGTATGGCCGTCTCTCTGAAATACATGGCCCTCTAAAGGTTTTATAGAAAGGCTGAAATGATCATCTTGGTCTCAAGTATAGGTAGGATGCTAACATAGGAGAAGTCTCTTGTAATAGAGAAGAAACCTACCCTTAAGCAGACCGCGCTCTTTCGGCATTATACAGAGATGTCTAAAACGACTTTTCGTAATATGTAATGTATCAGTGGCCTTATAAAATAGACTTTGTTAAAGTAAGTTCTAATTATTTTTATTTCTATTTTTTATGGAACCAGACTGTACACAATGAATTGTTAAGAAGAAAAATTAACTTTGCACACAATCGTAATTTTAATTTTACGAAACCATTTCCCCCATAAAAACAGGCATAAAATTGATAAAACAATTGCTCGTACAAGCCTGTGGGCTATTAGTTTTACAATCAGTAAAAGCACAGTTTACCGTTAGGTAGCAATTAGCAATTAACCATTACTTCTATCAGTATCAGTTCCGCACAGAGTGTAGTGTAATAGATTTATACACTACTCCACTGCCTTCTCTTCCCCGTTGCTTATCTGCTTAATAAATGCACGTTGCTTGAGATTTATATGGCACTTGTAGTCTGCATACTGCATGTTACAACAATGTGAAAAGTTGGCTACAAGTGAAAAGAAAGTACACACACGTTACAGTTGAAATTTAATTTAAATATTAAGAAAACTGATTATAAAAATGAATAAAAAAGCTATTTAAAAAATTAGGATTAAAAAAATGAATGAATGTAAAACTAAGTAAGAAATTTAAAATTTAAATTTAGCCAATTTTAAAATTAATCCATAAAACTAAATAAGTGAACGTACTAAATTCGTAAAACTAAGAATGCAAATAAATTGAACAAGTATAAGTAATGTTTCTACTTAAAATAAAAAGTGATGAACTAAGGAGTTGAAATAAAATAAAAAAATATGTGTAGATGAGTTGAAATGTTAACTTAATACAAATAAGATACTTACAAAAACAATTACATTAACAAAGTAATGTTACCGATTTAGATTAGAGGACATATCGACTTATTCAAAATTAAAATAATAAATGAAATAGTGCGTAAAACTAAATATAGAAAAAAAGACAACGGCATGTGAAATATTGATCTAATCAAAATAAAAATATGAAAACTATCTAAAGATATATGAACAAATTATTGTTTTTTTAAAATAAAAAAATAATAACACTAAGTAGTTTAAACTAAATGTAGGCCTTTAGAAAAAAGACAATGACAGCTGAAATATTAATCTATAAAAATATATCAACTATCTAAGGATATAAGAAAAATATTAATAAATTATTAGTTTATTAAAAATAAAAAAGTAATAGGCCTAACTAAGTAGTTAAAACTAAACATGCAAAATAAATTTTCTAAATATTTAAATGTTAGAGAAATAACACATTAAATTAAGTAAGTCAAAACCTATCTAAATGTATAAAATTATTGATGAGGTCAAAATAACGTTTAGAAACAAATTATTCAAGCGTTGAACATGAAAAGGTCCATTTTAGTTAGAAAAGCTAAAGTACAAAATTTAGTAAAAAATACTTAAAATTATTATAGTAATTAATTAAGTGGCCTAAGTGTTACGCTTAAAGTGTAAAAACAGACTCATATGCGTAAGATTTACTAAGGCGATACAACACTAAGCGTAAAAAGCTAATAGTGTGTTGTCGGACTTAAATACATTAAACATGGGGAAATACCTATTCACAGAATAGAATACTTCGAACTAAGTATATTTCTATACATATTTGTCCTTTTGTAATGGAAGAGAGGATCGCTGAGTTGCTGTCTATCGGAGTATAGAGAGGAGCCTCCTCGCTACCCATAGAGAGGTGGTTCCTCGCTACCCATAGAGAGGAGCCTCCTCGCTACCCATAGAGAGGTGGTTCCTCGCTACCCATAGAGGGGTGGCTCCTCGCTACCCATAGAGAGGTGGCTCCTCGCTACACATAGAGAGGTGGCTCCTCGCTACCCATAGAGAGGTGGTTCCTCGCTACCCATAGAAAGGTGGCTCCTCACTACCCATAGAAAGGTGGCTCCTCACTATCCATACAGAGGTGGCTCCTCGCTACTCATAGAGAGGAAGCTCCTCCCTACCCATAGAGATGTGGTTCCTCGCTACCCATAGAGAGGTGGCTCCTCGCTACCCATAGAGAGGGGGCTCCTCGCTACCTGTAGAGAGGTGGCTCCTCTCTACCCATAGAGAGGTGGCTCCTCGCTACCCTTAGAGAGGTGGCTCCTCGCTACTCATAGAGAGGTGGATCCTCGCTACCCATAGAGAGGTGGCTCCTCGCTACCCTTAGAGTGGTGGCTCCTCGCTACTCATAGAGAGGTGGATCCTCACTATCCATACAGAGGTGGCTCCTCGCTACTCATAGAGAGGAAGCTCCTCCCTACCCATAGAGATGTGGTTCCTCGCTACCCATAGAGAGGTGGCTCCTCGCTATCCATGAAGAGGAGCCTCCTCGCTACCCATAGAGAGGTGGCTCCTCGCTACCCATAGAGAGGGGGCTCCTCGCTACCTATAGAGAGGTGGCTCCTCTCTACCCATAGAGAGGCGGCTCCTCGCTACCCTTAGAGAGGTGGCTCCTCGCTACTCATAGAGAGGTGGATCCTCGCTACCCATAGAGAGGTGGATACTCGCTACCCATAGAGAGGTGGCTCGTAGCTACTCATAGAGAGGTGGATCCTCGCTACCCATAGAGAGGTGGCTCCTCGCTACCCATAGAAAGGTGGCTCCTCACTACCCATAGAAAGGTGGCTCCTCACTACCCATACAGAGGTGGCTCCTCGCTACTCATGGAGAGGTGGATACTCTCTACCCATAGAGAGTTGGCTTCTCGCTACCATGTCTAAACATGTCTAAGCCCATTAGCGCTGAGTTTTAGCCAAAATGAGATTTTCATATCACAAACAATTCTGTCTTTAATAACTCACTAAAGCCTGGTTAATCAGGGATTTCGGAGTTTGGTTTACTCTAAGAACTTAACTATAATCCAGGGACATAGCGACGGGCGTTCCAAGTAATGTACCAAACTTATGTAACGTAATTTAGCCTACAAGTGATCGATGAAACTTACCTTTGTGACGAAACAATATTGGCAAAATACAAGATCTTGATAATTATTGCAGCAAATCTTGTATATGTCATATATTTCTCTACATTACAGGCGGATCAAGATACACGTAGTCAAAATTTACAGATACAATATTTAAAAAACAGTAGATATTTTAAAAGCATATTTATGAATATTTTGTATGGATATTTATAAGCATATATTTAGTTGTGAAATTGTAGGTAATTGGAACTAATGAAAATAAGAGAGTTGTGAAGGTATGATAGATACATAACTGCTGTGCTCTCCCACCACGATGCAATTCTGGATCCGCCCCTGCTTGTCGCAAACGCTAAACAAACTCACATGATATACCTGTCGTTGTTGTTTGTTTCTCCTCACAAACTGTTTGTTGTGGCCAGATCTAAGTTATGCGTGTGTTCTTGTTTCTGGCTCATAGATTTTCAAAATAGCAATTTTCGAAAAGCAAGTTATCCGTAAACGCAGACTATTAACATTTCAACAGGAATTGAAAATCCAAGGGAAAAAGTAAAAACTATGATTGAATCTTAGGGTAAGAGATTATTAATTTATTAGAGAGGAGAGAGTGAGTGAGAGCAAAGGGGAGATAGAGAGAGAGAAGTAGAATGAGAAAGAGAAGTAAAAAAGAGAGAAGGGGGAGAGAGAGAGAAGGATAGTAAGAGAAACGGAGGAAGAGAAAAGGAGCGAGAGAGAGAAGAATAGTGACAGAAACGATGGGAGAAGGAGTACAGAGAAACGGAGGAAGATAGAGAAGGTGTGTGAGAGAGAAAGAGATACAGAGAAGAAGAAAGACAGAAACGGAGGGATAGAGAGATAAGGAGGTAGATGGAGAGGAAAGGAGGGGAGATGGAGGGAGAGAGAAGGTTCTTGAGAGAGAGTGGGAGCGACAGAAGGAGGGAAAGAGAGGAAGAGGGAATGGAAAGAAGGGATGGAGAGGAGGGAGAGAAAGAAAGAGAAAGGGAGATAAGGAGGGAGGGAGAGAAAGAGGGAGCGGGTGAAGGAGATAGAGAAAAAGAGGGAGATAAATAATAAAGAAAAGGTATTGAGAGAAGAAGAAAGAGAGGGCGAAGAGACTAAGGGTTTCCTTTGAACTGAGAAAAGCTCTTTCTATAAAACAGACTAAATGCGTGGTACCTAAAAGTTCAGTTAACCTAACTGTGGCGATCTAATGGAATGCTAAATACAAACAGCACAGTTAGCCGTCTACTACAAAGATTCTATCTGTCTTCCTCCGCACTTGCGGTTCCCACACAAACCTGACGGCTTCCCGTTTTCCTTGAAGAAATGTATTAATTAGATAAACCCAGTGCTCATGAAATAAATTCATTTTATATCTTCCTTGTGCACAGTTATGGCAGAAAAAGAATAAAACTCTGTATGTTACAACCCACAGTGTCTACCAGTACATGTCTTTATGACGTCACATCACAGCCGGACGTTTGTCGAGAATAAGACAGGTGTTTTAATGTTGGTGAATTTCGTTTGTGGACTTATAACGAAATCCGAATTAAGACTTGTCTGACCTTACAAGTCACTGAATGTTGTGAATATAGCGGTAGTGTTAAACAGAAATTTTAGGTTATATTTCAAAAAGTTTTGTTTTGTAACCGTAAAACCGTGGAAGACAGACCTCTGTGCAAACAGTGGTCACATAATGTTATTGCAATCGTTGTTAGACTTATTTTTAAAGTGCATACCCTACTGAGGAGGAAGTAAGAGAGTTTAATAAGAAATTAGGTAATATAAATTTCTCGGTTAAATTTCTTTCTTGTATAATACTTACCAAATTAAAAGGAAGAGATTTTAAAAACAACTGAAGAATATGTCTCGTACAACTCCTAATTTTATTAGAATAAAACATAAATAATTATTGGAACAATTATATTTCTAAGAGAAAAAATAAAATCAGCTGTTATATTTGTTTATACAAAGCACATGTGGCATACAAGAATTTACCATTATTCACAGATCACGAGAGACAAATGAAATAAAATTGTAACAATACATTTTTAATAAATATTTTAAAACAACTCTTTAACAGAAAGGACTGTTTTTCTCAGAATGTAAAATTTAGCAAGTAATTCGTTTCTCGAAACAAATCTGTATTTGTCAAAATATCTAAGAAAACCTCATTAATGATACATTTTTTATTGCAGTAAGTAATTCTAGGATAAACGCCAAAACAATTACATTTGCAATAGGGGATTGATAATGTCTAACAGAGAGATTTCCGATGTTTAATGTAATAAAAACAAGACGCAGTTATTCAACCACTTTATAAATTACGATACTACGATTAGTAATTACGATTACTATCTCATATTAAAAAAATGGAATTTAGAATATCCCCTGTTTTTAATGAGTTATGACAAACAACCTTCCTCGGACCGTAGACGGTAAGCGTATATACAATATAATGTAAGTCATTATAATCAGTCTCAAGTCTATCAGTTACTTCGGCCTGCTTACTGGTTTCCTCGGACCGTAGACGGTAAGCGTATATACAATATAATGTAAGTCATTATAATCAGTCTCAAGTCTATCAGTTACTTCGGCCTGCTTACTGGTTTCCTCGGACCGTAGACGGTAAGCGTATATACAATATAATGTAAGTCATTATAATCAGTCTCAAGTCTATCAGTTACTTCGGCCTGCTTACTGGTTTCCTCGGACCGTAGACGGTAAGCGTATATACAATATAATGTAAGTCATTATAATCAGTCTCAAGTCTATCAGTTACTTCGGCTTGCTTACTGGTTTCCTCGGACCGTAGACGGTAAGCGTATATACAATATAATGTAAGTCATTATAATCAGTCTCAAGTCTATCAGTTACTTCGCCTGCTTACTGGTTTCCTCGGACCGTAGACGGTAAGCGTATATACAATATAATGTAAGTCATTATAATCAGTCTCAAGTCTATCAGTTACTTCGGCCTGCTTACTGGTTTCCTCGGACCGTAGACGGTAAGCGTATATACAATATAATGTAAGTCATTATAATCAGTCTCAAGTCTATCAGTTACTTCGGCCTGCTTACTGGTTTCCTCGGACCGTAGACGGTAAGCGTATATACAATATAATGTAAGTCATTATAATCAGTCTCAAGTCTATCAGTTACTTCGGCCTGCTTACTGGTTTCCTCGGACCGTAGACGGTAAGCGTATATACAATATAATGTAAGTCATTATAATCAGTCTCAAGTCTATTAGTTACTTCGGCCTGCTTACTGGTTTCCTCGGACCGTAGACGGTAAGCGTATATACAATATAATGTAAGTCATTATAATCAGTCTCAAGTCTATCAGTTACTTCGGCCTGCTTACTGGTTTCCTCGGACCGTAGACGGTAAGCGTATATACAATATAATGTAAGTCATTATAATCAGTCTCAAGTCTATCAGTTACTTCGGCCTGCTTACTGGTTTCCTCGGACCGTAGACGGTAAGCGTATATACAATATAATGTAAGTCATTATAATCAGTCTCAAGTCTATCAGTTACTTCGGCCTGCTTACTGGTTTCCTCGGACCGTAGACGGTAAGCGTATATACAATATAATGTAAGTCATTATAATCAGTCTCAAGTCTATCAGTTACTTCGGCTTGCTTACTGGTTTCCTCGGACCGTAGACGGTAAGCGTATATACAATATAATGTAAGTCATTATAATCAGTCTCAAGTCTATCAGTTACTTCGCCTGCTTACTGGTTTCCTCGGACCGTAGACGGTAAGCGTATATACAATATAATGTAAGTCATTATAATCAGTCTCAAATCTATCAGTTACTTCGGCCTGCTTACTGGTTTCCTCGGACCGTAGACGGTAAGCGTATATACAATATAATGTAAGTCATTATAATCAGTCTCAAGTCTATCTGTTACTTCGGCCTGCTTACTGGTTTCCTCGGACCGTAGACGGTAAGCGTATATACAATATAATGTAAGTCATTATAATCAGTCTCAAGTCTATCAGTTACTTCGGCCTGCTTACTGGTTTCCTCGGACCGTAGACGGTAAGCGTATATACAATATAATGTAAGTCATTATAATCAGTCTCAAATCTATCAGTTACTTCGGCCTGCTTACTGGTTTCCTCGGACCGTAGACGGTAAGCGTATATACAATATAATGTAAGTCATTATAATCAGTCTCAAGTCTATCTGTTACTTCGGCCTGCTTACTGGTTTCCTCGGACCGTAGACGGTAAGCGTATATACAATATAATGTAAGTCATTATAATCAGTCTCAAGTCTATCAGTTACTTCGGCCTGCTTACTAGTTTCCTCGGACCGTAGACGATAAGCGTATATACAATATAATGTAAGTCATTATAATCAGTCTCAAGTCTATCAGTTACTTCGGCCTGCTTACTAGTTTCCTCGGACCGTAGACGGTAAGCGTATATACAATATAATGTAAGTCATTATAATCAGTCTCAAGTCTATCAGTTACTTCGGCCTGCTTACTAGTTTCCTCGGACCGTAGACGGTAAGCGTATATACAATATAATGTAAGTCATTATAATCAGTCTCAAGTCTATCAGTTACTTCGGCCTGCTTACTGGTTTCCTCGGACCGTAGACGGTAAGCGTATATACAATATAATGTAAGTCATTATAATCAGTCTCAAGTCTATCAGCTACTTCGGCGTACTTACTGGTTTCCTCGGACCGTAGACGGTAAGCGTATATACAATATAATGTAAGTCATTATAATCAGTCTCAAGTCTATCAGTTACTTCGGCCTGCTTACTGGTTTCCTCGGACCGTAGACGGTAAGCGTATATACAATATAATGTAAGTCATTATAATCAGTCTCAAATCTATCAGTTACTTCGGCCTGCTTACTAGTTTCCTCGGACCGTAGACGGTAAGCGTATATACAATATAATGTAAGTCATTATAATCAGTCTCAAGTCTATCAGTTACTTCGGCCTGCTTACTGGTTTCCTCGGACCGTAGACGGTAAGCGTATATACAATATAATGTAAGTCATTATAATCAGTCTCAAGTCTATCAGTTACTTCGGCCTGCTTACTAGTTTCCTCGGACCGTAGACGGTAAGCGTATATACAATATAATGTAAGTCATAATCAGTCTCAAGTCTATCAGTTACTTCGCCTGCTTACTGGTTTCCTCGGACCGTAGACGGTAAGCGTATATACAATATAATGTAAGTCATTATAATCAGTCTCAAGTCTATCAGTTACTTCGCCTGCTTACTGGTTTCCTCGGACCGTAGACGGTAAGCGTATATACAATATAATGTAAGTCATTATAATCAGTCTCAAGTCTATCAGTTACTTCGGCCTGCTTACTGGTTTCCTCGGACCGTAGACGGTAAGCGTATATACAATATAATGTAAGTCATTATAATCAGTCTCAAGTCTATCAGTTACTTCGGCCTGCTTACTAGTTTCCTCGGACCGTAGACGGTAAGCGTATATACAATATAATGTAAGTCATTATAATCAGTCTCAAGTCTATCAGTTACTTCGCCTGCTTACTGGTTTCCTCGGACCGTAGACGGTAAGCGTATATACAATATAATGTAAGTCATTATAATCAGTCTCAAGTCTATCAGTTACTTCGCCTGCTTACTGGTTTCCTCGGACCGTAGACGGTAAGCGTATATACAATATAATGTAAGTCATTATAATCAGTCTCAAGTCTATCAGTTACTTCGGCCTGCTTACTGGTTTCCTCGGACCGTAGACGGTAAGCGTATATACAATATAATGTAAGTCATTATAATCAGTCTCAAGTCTATCAGTTACTTCGGCCTGCTTACTAGTTTCCTCGGACCGTAGACGGTAAGCGTATATACAATATAATGTAAGTCATTATAATCAGTCTCAAGTCTATCAGTTACTTCGGCCTGCTTACTGGTTTCCTCGGACCGTAGACGGTAAGCGTATATACAATATAATGTAAGTCATTATAATCAGTCTCAAGTCTATCAGTTACTTCGGCCTGCTTACTAGTTTCCTCGGACCGTAGACGGTAAGCGTATAAACAATATAATGTAAGTCATTATAATCAGTCCCAAGTCTATCAGTTACTTCGGCCTGCTTACTGGTTTCCTCGGACCGTAGACGGTAAGCGTATATACAATATAATGTAAGTCATTATAATCAGTCTCAAGTCTATCAGTTACTTCGGCCTGCTTACTGGTTTCCTCGGACCGTAGACGGTAAGCGTATATACAATATAATGTAAGTCATTATAATCAGTCTCAAGTCTATCAGTTACTTCGGCCTGCTTACTGGTTTCCTCGGACCGTAGACGGTAAGCGTATAAACAATATAATGTAAGTCATTATAATCAGTCCCAAGTCTATCAGTTACTTCGGCCTGCTTACTGGTTTCCTCGGACCGTAGACGGTAAGCGTATAAACAATATAATATAAGTCATTATAATCAGTCTCAAGTCTATCAGTTACTTCGGCCTGCTTACTGGTTTCCTCGGACCGTAGACGGTAAGCGTATATACAATATAATGTAAGTCATTATAATCAGTCTCAAGTCTATCAGTTACTTCGGCCTGCTTACTGGTTTCCTCGGACCGTAGACGGTAAGCGTATATACAATATAATGTAAGTCATTATAATCAGTCTCAAGTCTATCAGTTACTTCGGCCTGCTTACTGGTTTCCTCGGACCGTAGACGGTAAGCGTATATACAATATAATGTAAGTCATTATAATCAGTCTCAAGTCTATCAGTTACTTCGGCCTGCTTACTAGTTTCCTCGGACCGTAGACGGTAAGCGTATATACAATATAATGTAAGTCATTATAATCAGTCTCAAGTCTATCAGTTACTTCGCCTGCTTACTGGTTTCCTCGGACCGTAGACGGTAAGCGTATATACAATATAATGTAAGTCATTATAATCAGTCTCAAGTCTATCAGTTACTTCGCCTGCTTACTGGTTTCCACGGACCGTAGACGGTAAGCGTATATACAATATAATGTAAGTCATTATAATCAGTCTCAAGTCTATCAGTTACTTCGGCCTGCTTACTGGTTTCCTCAGACCGTAGACGGTAAGCGTATATACAATATAATGTAAGTCATTATAATCAGTCTCAAGTCTATCAGTTACTTCGGCCTGCTTACTAGTTTCCTCGGACCGTAGACGGTAAGCGTATATACAATATAATGTAAGTCATTATAATCAGTCTCAAGTCTATCAGTTACTTCGGCCTGCTTACTGGTTTCCTCGGACCGTAGACGGTAAGCGTATATACAATATAATGTAAGTCATTATAATCAGTCTCAAGTCTATCAGTTACTTCGGCCTGCTTACTAGTTTCCTCGGACCGTAGACGGTAAGCGTATAAACAATATAATGTAAGTCATTATAATCAGTCCAAGTCTATCAGTTACTTCGGCCTGCTTACTGGTTTCCTCGGACCGTAGACGGTAAGCGTATATACAATATAATGTAAGTCATTATAATCAGTCTCAAGTCTATCAGTTACTTCGGCCTGCTTACTGGTTTCCTCGGACCGTAGACGGTAAGCGTATATACAATATAATGTAAGTCATTATAATCAGTCTCAAGTCTATCAGTTACTTCGGCCTGCTTACTGGTTTCCTCGGACCGTAGACGGTAACCGTATAAACAATATAATGTAAGTCATTATAATCAGTCCCAAGTCTATCAGTTACTTCGGCCTGCTTACTGGTTTCCTCGGACCGTAGACGGTAAGCGTATAAACAATATAATATAAGTCATTATAATCAGTCTCAAGTCTATCAGTTACTTCGGCCTGCTTACTGGTTTCCTCGGACCGTAGACGGTAAGCGTATATACAATATAATGTAAGTCATTATAATCAGTCTCAAGTCTATCAGTTACTTCGGCCTGCTTACTGGTTTCCTCGGACCGTAGACGGTAAGCGTATATACAATATAATGTAAGTCATTATAATCAGTCTCAAGTCTATCAGTTACTTCGGCCTGCTTACTAGTTTCCTCGGACCGTAGACGGTAAGCGTATATACAATATAATGTAAGTCATTATAATCAGTCTCAAGTCTATCAGTTACTTCGCCTGCTTACTGGTTTCCTCGGACCGTAGACGGTAAGCGTATATACAATATAATGTAAGTCATTATAATCAGTCTCAAATTTATCAGTTACTTCGGCCTGCTTACTGGTTTCCTCGGACCGTAGACGGTAAGCGTATATACAATATAATGTAAGTCATTATAATCAGTCTCAAGTCTATCAGTTACTTCGGCCTGCTTACTGGTTTCCTCGGACCGTAGACGGTAAGCGTATATACAATATAATGTAAGTCATTATAATCAGTCTCAAGTCTATCAGTTACTTCGGCCTGCTTACTGGTTTCCTCGGACCGTAGACGGTAAGCGTATATACAATATAATGTAAGTCATTATAATCAGTCTCAAGTCTATCAGTTACTTCGGCCTGCTTACTAGTTTCCTCGGACCGTAGACGGTAAGCGTATATACAATATAATGTAAGTCATTATAATCAGTCTCAAGTCTATCAGTTACTTCGGCCTGCTTACTAGTTTCCTCGGACCGTAGACGGTAAGCGTATATACAATATAATGTAAGTCATTATAATCAGTCTCAAGTCTATCAGTTACTTCGCCTGCTTACTGGTTTCCTCGGACCGTAGACGGTAAGCGTATATACAATATAATGTAAGTCATTATAATCAGTCTCAAGTCTATCTGTTACTTCGGCCTGCTTACTGGTTTCCTCGGACCGTAGACGGTAAGCGTATATACAATATAATGTAAGTCAATAAGTCTCAAGTCTATCAGTTACTTCGTCCTGCTTACTGGTTTCCTCGGACCGTAGACGGTAAGCGTATATACAATATAATGTAAGTCATTATAATCAGTCTCAAGTCTATCTGTTACTTCGGCCTGCTTACTGGTTTCCTCGGACCGTAGACGGTAAGCGTATATACAATATAATGTAAGTCATTATAATCAGTCTCAAGTCTATCAGTTACTTCGGCTTGCTTACTGGTTTCCTCGGACCGTAGACGGTAAGCGTATATACAATATAATGTAAGTCATTATAATCAGTCTCAAGTCTATCAGTTACTTCGGCCTGCTTACTAGTTTCCTCGGACCGTAGACGGTAAGCGTATATACAATATAATGTAAGTCATTATAATCAGTCTCAAGTCTATCAGTTACTTCGGCCTGCTTACTGGTTTCCTCGGACCGTAGACGGTAAGCGTATATACAATATAATGTAAGTCATTATAATCAGTCTCAAGTCTATCAGTTACTTCGGCTTGCTTACTGGTTTCCTCGGACCGTAGACGGTAAGCGTATATACAATATAATGTAAGTCAATAAGTCTCAAGTGTATCAGTTACTTCGGCCTGCTTACTGGTTTCCTCGGACCGTAGACGGTAAGCGTATATACAATATAATGTAAGTCATTATAATCAGTCTCAAGTCTATCTGTTACTTCGGCCTGCTTACTGGTTTCCTCGGACCGTAGACGGTAAGCGTATATACAATATAATGTAAGTCATTATAATCAGTCTCAAGTCTATCAGTTACTTCGGCCTGCTTACTGGTTTCCTCGGACCGTAGACGGTAAGCGTATATACAATATAATGTAAGTCATTATAATCAGTCTCAAGTCTATCAGTTACTTCGGCCTGCTTACTGGTTTCCTCGGACCGTAGACGGTAAGCGTATATACAATATAATGTAAGTCATTATAATCAGTCTCAAGTCTATCAGTTACTTCGGCCTGCTTACTAGTTTCCTCGGACCGTAGACGGTAAGCGTATATACAATATAATGTAAGTCATTATAATCAGTCTCAAGTCTATTTGTTACTTCGGCCTGCTTACTGGTTTCCTCGGACCGTAGACGGTAAGCGTATATACAATATAATGTAAGTCATTATAATCAGTCTCAAGTCTATCAGTTACTTCGCCTGCTTACTGGTTTCCTCGGACCGTAGACGGTAAGCGTATATACAATATAATGTAAGTCATTATAATCAGTCTCAAATCTATCAGTTACTTCGGCCTGCTTACTGGTTTCCTCGGACCGTAGACGGTAAGCGTATATACAATATAATGTAAGTCATTATAATCAGTCTCAAGTCTATCAGTTACTTCGGCTTGCTTACTGGTTTCCTCGGACCGTAGACGGTAAGCGTATATACAATATAATGTAAGTCATTATAATCAGTCTCAAGTCTATCAGTTACTTCGGCCTGCTTACTAGTTACCTCGGACCGTAGACAGTAAGCGTATATACAATATAATGTAAGTCATTATAATCAGTCTCAAGTCTATCAGTTACTTCGCCTGCTTACTGGTTTCCTCGGACCGTAGACGGTAAGCGTATATACAATATAATGTAAGTCATTATAATCAGTCTCAAGTCTATCAGTTACTTCGGCCTGCTTACTGGTTTCCTCGGACCGTAGACGGTAAGCGTATATACAATATAATGTAAGTCATTATAATCAGTCTCAAGTCTATCAGTTACTTCGGCCTGCTTACTGGTTTCCTCGGACCGTAGACGGTAAGCGTATATACAATATAATGTAAGTCATTATAATCAGTCTCAAGTCTATCAGTTACTTCGGCCTGCTTACTAGTTTCCTCGGACCGTAGACGGTAAGCGTATATACAATATAATGTAAGTCATTATAATCAGTCTCAAATCTATCAGTTACTTCGGCCTGCTTACTGGTTTCCTCGGACCGTAGACGGTAAGCGTATATACAATATAATGTAAGTCATTATAATCAGTCTCAAGTCTATCAGTTACTTCGGCCTGCTTACTAGTTTCCTCGGACCGTAGACGGTAAGCGTATATACAATATAATGTAAGTCATTATAATCAGTCTCAAATCTATCAGTTACTTCGGCCTGCTTACTGGTTTCCTCGGACCGTAGACGGTAAGCGTATATACAATATAATGTAAGTCATTATAATCAGTCTCAAGTCTATCAGTTACTTCGGCCTGCTTACTAGTTTCCTCGGACCGTAGACGGTAAGCGTATATACAATATAATGTAAGTCATTATAATCAGTCTCAAATCTATCAGTTACTTCGGCCTGCTTACTGGTTTCCTCGGACCGTAGACGGTAAGCGTATATACAATATAATGTAAGTCATTATAATCAGTCTCAAGTCTATCAGTTACTTCGGCCTGCTTACTGGTTTCCTCGGACCGTAGACGGTAAGCGTATATACAATATAATGTAAGTCAATAAGTCTCAAGTGTATCAGTTACTTCGGCCTGCTTACTGGATTCCTCGGACCGTAGACGGTAAGCGTATATACAATATAATGTAAGTCATTATAATCAGTCTCAAGTCTATCAGTTACTTCGGCCTGCTTACTGGTTTCCTCGGACCGTAGACGGTAAGCGTATATACAATATAATGTAAGTCATTATAATCAGTCTCAAGTCTATCAGTTACTTCGGCCTGCTTACTGGTTTCCTCGGACCGTAGACGGTAAGCGTATATACAATATAATGTAAGTCATTATAATCAGTCTCAAGTCTATCAGTTACTTCGGCCTGCTTACTGGTTTCCTCGGACCGTAGACGGTAAGCGTATATACAATATAATGTAAGTCATTATAATCAGTCTCAAGTCTATCAGTTACTTCGGCCTGCTTACTGGTTTCCTCGGACCGTAGACGGTAAGCGTATATACAATATAATGTAAGTCAATAAGTCTCAAGTCTATCAGTTACTTCGGCCTGCTTACTGGTTTCCTCGGACCGTAGACGGTAAGCGTATATACAATATAATGTAAGTCATTATAATCAGTCTCAAGTCTATCAGTTACTTCGCCTGCTTACTGGTTTCCTCGGACCGTAGACGGTAAGCGTATATACAATATAATGTAAGTCATTATAATCAGTCTCAAGTCTATCAGTTACTTCGCCTGCTTACTGGTTTCCTCGGACCGTAGACGGTAAGCGTATATACAATATAATGTAAGTCAATAAGTCTCAAGTCTATCAGTTACTTCGGCCTGCTTACTGGTTTCCTCGGACCGTAGACGGTAAGCGTATATACAATATAATGTAAGTCATTATAATCAGTCTCAAGTCTATCAGTTACTTCGGCCTGCTTACTGGTTTCCTCGGACCGTAGACGGTAAGCGTATATACAATATAATGTAAGTCATTATAATCAGTGTCAAGTCTATCAGTTACTTCGGCCTGCTTACTGGTTTCCTCGGACCGTAGACGGTAAGCGTATATACAATATAATGTAAGTCATTATAATCAGTCTCAAGTCTATCAGTTACTTCGGCCTGCTTACTAGTTTCCTCGGACCGTAGACGGTAAGCGTATATACAATATAATGTAAGTCATTATAATCAGTCTCAAGTCTATCAGTTACTTCGGCCTGCTTACTAGTTTCCTCGGACCGTAGACGGTAAGCGTATATACAATATAATGTAAGTCATTATAATCAGTCTCAAGTCTATCAGTTACTTCGCCTGCTTACTGGTTTCCTCGGACCGTAGACGGTAAGCGTATATACAATATAATGTAAGTCATTATAATCAGTCTCAAGTCTATCTGTTACTTCGCCTGCTTACTGGTTTCCTCGGACCGTAGACGGTAAGCGTATATACAATATAATGTAAGTCAATAAGTCTCAAGTCTATCAGTTACTTCGTCCTGCTTACTGGTTTCCTCGGACCGTAGACGGTAAGCGTATATACAATATAATGTAAGTCATTATAATCAGTCTCAAGTCTATCTGTTACTTCGGCCTGCTTACTGGTTTCCTCGGACCGTAGACGGTAAGCGTATATACAATATAATGTAAGTCATTATAATCAGTCTCAAGTCTATCAGTTACTTCGGCTTGCTTACTGGTTTCCTCGGACCGTAGACGGTAAGCGTATATACAATATAATGTAAGTCATTATAATCAGTCTCAAGTCTATCAGTTACTTCGGCCTGCTTACTAGTTTCCTCGGACCGTAGACGGTAAGCGTATATACAATATAATGTAAGTCATTATAATCAGTCTCAAGTCTATCAGTTACTTCGGCCTGCTTACTGGTTTCCTCGGACCGTAGACGGTAAGCGTATATACAATATAATGTAAGTCATTATAATCAGTCTCAAGTCTATCAGTTACTTCGGCTTGCTTACTGGTTTCCTCGGACCGTAGACGGTAAGCGTATATACAATATAATGTAAGTCATTATAAGTCTCAAGTCTATCAGTTACTTCGGCCTGCTTACTGGTTTCCTCGGACCGTAGACGGTAAGCGTATATACAATATAATGTAAGTCATTATAATCAGTCTCAAGTCTATCTGTTACTTCGGCCTGCTTACTGGTTTCCTCGGACCGTAGACGGTAAGCGTATATACAATATAATGTAAGTCATTATAATCAGTCTCAAGTCTATCAGTTACTTCGGCTTGCTTACTGGTTTCCTCGGACCGTAGACGGTAAGCGTATATACAATATAATGTAAGTCATTATAATCAGTCTCAAGTCTATCAGTTACTTCGGCCTGCTTACTAGTTTCCTCGGACCGTAGACGGTAAGCGTATATACAATATAATGTAAGTCATTATAATCAGTCTCAAGTCTATCAGTTACTTCGGCCTGCTTACTGGTTTCCTCGGACCGTAGACGGTAAGCGTATATACAATATAATGTAAGTCATTATAATCAGTCTCAAGTCTATCAGTTACTTCGGCCTGCTTACTGGTTTCCTCGGACCGTAGACGGTAAGCGTATATACAATATAATGTAAGTCATTATAATCAGTCTCAAGTCTATCAGTTACTTCGGCCTGCTTACTAGTTTCCTCGGACCGTAGACGGTAAGCGTATATACAATATAATGTAAGTCATTATAATCAGTCTCAAGTCTATCTGTTACTTCGGCCTGCTTACTGGTTTCCTCGGACCGTAGACGGTAAGCGTATATACAATATAATGTAAGTCATTATAATCAGTCTCAAGTCTATCAGTTACTTCGCCTGCTTACTGGTTTCCTCGGACCGTAGACGGTAAGCGTATATACAATATAATGTAAGTCATTATAATCAGTCTCAAATCTATCAGTTACTTCGGCCTGCTTACTGGTTTCCTCGGACCGTAGACGGTAAGCGTATATACAATATAATGTAAGTCATTATAATCAGTCTCAAGTCTATCAGTTACTTCGGCTTGCTTACTGGTTTCCTCGGACCGTAGACGGTAAGCGTATATACAATATAATGTAAGTCATTATAATCAGTCTCAAGTCTATCAGTTACTTCGGCCTGCTTACTAGTTTCCTCGGACCGTAGACGGTAAGCGTATATACAATATAATGTAAGTCATTATAATCAGTCTCAAGTCTATCAGTTACTTCGGCCTGCTTACTGGTTTCCTCGGACCGTAGACGGTAAGCGTATATACAATATAATGTAAGTCATTATAATCAGTCTCAAGTCTATCAGTTACTTCGGCCTGCTTACTGGTTTCCTCGGACCGTAGACGGTAAGCGTATATACAATATAATGTAAGTCATTATAATCAGTCTCAAGTCTATCAGTTACTTCGGCCTGCTTACTGGTTTCCTCGGACCGTAGACGGTAAGCGTATATACAATATAATGTAAGTCATTATAATCAGTCTCAAGTCTATCAGTTACTTCGGCCTGCTTACTAGTTTCCTCGGACCGTAGACGGTAAGCGTATATACAATATAATGTAAGTCATTATAATCAGTCTCAAATCTATCAGTTACTTCGGCCTGCTTACTGGTTTCCTCGGACCGTAGACGGTAAGCGTATATACAATATAATGTAAGTCATTATAATCAGTCTCAAGTCTATCAGTTACTTCGGCCTGCTTACTAGTTTCCTCGGACCGTAGACGGTAAGCGTATATACAATATAATGTAAGTCATTATAATCAGTCTCAAATCTATCAGTTACTTCGGCCTGCTTACTGGTTTCCTCGGACCGTAGACGGTAAGCGTATATACAATATAATGTAAGTCATTATAATCAGTCTCAAGTCTATCAGTTACTTCGGCCTGCTTACTAGTTTCCTCGGACCGTAGACGGTAAGCGTATATACAATATAATGTAAGTCATTATAATCAGTCTCAAATCTATCAGTTACTTCGGCCTGCTTACTGGTTTCCTCGGACCGTAGACGGTAAGCGTATATACAATATAATGTAAGTCATTATAATCAGTCTCAAGTCTATCAGTTACTTCGGCCTGCTTACTGGTTTCCTCGGACCGTAGACGGTAAGCGTATATACAATATAATGTAAGTCAATAAGTCTCAAGTCTATCAGTTACTTCGGCCTGCTTACTGGTTTCCTCGGACCGTAGACGGTAAGCGTATATACAATATAATGTAAGTCATTATAATCAGTCTCAAGTCTATCAGTTACTTCGGCCTGCTTACTGGTTTCCTCGGACCGTAGACGGTAAGCGTATATACAATATAATGTAAGTCATTATAATCAGTCTCAAGTCTATCAGTTACTTCGGCCTGCTTACTGGTTTCCTCGGACCGTAGACGGTAAGCGTATATACAATATAATGTAAATAATTATAATCAGTCTCAAGTCTATCAGTTACTTCGGCCTGCTTACTGGTTTCCTCGGACCGTAGACGGTAAGCGTATATACAATATAATGTAAGTCATTATAATCAGTCTCAAGTCTATCAGTTACTTCGGCCTGCTTACTGGTTTCCTCGGACCGTAGACGGTAAGCGTATATACAATATAATGTAAGTCAATAAGTCTCAAGTCTATCAGTTACTTCGGCCTGCTTACTGGTTTCCTCGGACCGTAGACGGTAAGCGTATATACAATATAATGTAAGTCATTATAATCAGTCTCAAGTCTATCAGTTACTTCGCCTGCTTACTGGTTTCCTCGGACCGTAGACGGTAAGCGTATATACAATATAATGTAAGTCATTATAATCAGTCTCAAGTCTATCAGTTACTTCGCCTGCTTACTGGTTTCCTCGGACCGTAGACGGTAAGCGTATATACAATATAATGTAAGTCAATAAGTCTCAAGTCTATCAGTTACTTCGGCCTGCTTACTGGTTTCCTCGGACCGTAGACGGTAAGCGTATATACAATATAATGTAAGTCAATAAGTCTCAAGTCTATCAGTTACTTCGGCCTGCTTACTGGTTTCCTCGGACCGTAGACGGTAAGCGTATATACAATATAATGTAAGTCATTATAATCAGTCTCAAGTCTATCAGTTACTTCGGCCTGCTTACTGGTTTCCTCGGACCGTAGACGGTAAGCGTATATACAATATAATGTAAGTCATTATAATCAGTCTCAAGTCTATCAGCTACTTCGGCGTACTTACTGGTTTCCTCGGACCGTAGACGGTAAGCGTATATACAATATAATGTAAGTCATTATAATCAGTCTCAAGTCTATCAGTTACTTCGGCCTGCTTACTGGTTTCCTCGGACCGTAGACGGTAAGCGTATATACAATATAATGTAAGTCATTATAATCAGTCTCAAGTCTATCAGTTACTTCGGCCTGCTTACTGGTTTCCTCGGACCGTAGACGGTAAGCGTATATACAATATAATGTAAGTCAATAAGTCTCAAGTCTATCAGTTACTTCGGCCTGCTTACTGGTTTCCTCGGACCGTAGACGGTAAGCGTATATACAATATAATGTAAGTCATTATAATCAGTCTCAAGTCTATCAGTTACTTCGGCCTGCTTACTGGTTTCCTCGGACCGTAGACGGTAAGCGTATATACAATATAATGTAAGTCATTATAATCAGTCTCAAGTCTATCAGCTACTTCGGCGTACTTACTGGTTTCCTCGGACCGTAGACGGTAAGCGTATATACAATATAATGTAAGTCATTATAATCAGTCTCAAGTCTATCAGTTACTTCGGCCTACTTACTGGTTTCCTCGGACCGTAGACGGTAAGCGTATATACAATATAATGTAAGCCATTATAATCAGTCTCAAGTCTATCAGTTACTTCGGCCTGCTTACTAGTTTCCTCGGACCGTAGACGGTAAGCGTATATATAATATAATGTAAGTCATTATAATCAGTCTCAAGTCTATCAGTTACTTCGGCCTGCTTACTAGTTTCCTCGGACCGTAGACGGTAAGCGTATATATAATATAATGTAAGTCATTATAATCAGTCTCAAGTCTATCAGTTACTTCGCCTGCTTACTGGTTTCCTCGGACCGTAGACGGTAAGCGTATATACAATATAATGTAAGTCATTATAATCAGTCTCAAGTCTATCAGTTACTTCGGCCTGCTTACTGGTTTCCTCGGACCGTAGACGGTAAGCGTATATACAATATAATGTAAGTCATTATAATCAGTCTCAAGTCTATCAGTTACTTCGGCCTGCTTACTGGTTTCCTCGGACCGTAGACGGTAAGCGTATATACAATATAATGTAAGTCATTATAATCAGTCTCAAGTCTATCAGTTACTTCGGCCTGCTTACTAGTTTCCTCGGACCGTAGACGGTAAGCGTATATACAATATAATGTAAGTCATTATAATCAGTCTCAAATCTATCAGTTACTTCGGCCTGCTTACTGGTTTCCTCGGACCGTAGACGGTAAGCGTATATACAATATAATGTAAGTCATTATAATCAGTCTCAAGTCTATCAGTTACTTCGGCCTGCTTACTAGTTTCCTCGGACCGTAGACGGTAAGCGTATATACAATATAATGTAAGTCATTATAATCAGTCTCAAATCTATCAGTTACTTCGGCCTGCTTACTGGTTTCCTCGGACCGTAGACGGTAAGCGTATATACAATATAATGTAAGTCATTATAATCAGTCTCAAGTCTATCAGTTACTTCGGCCTGCTTACTAGTTTCCTCGGACCGTAGACGGTAAGCGTATATACAATATAATGTAAGTCATTATAATCAGTCTCAAATCTATCAGTTACTTCGGCCTGCTTACTGGTTTCCTCGGACCGTAGACGGTAAGCGTATATACAATATAATGTAAGTCATTATAATCAGTCTCAAGTCTATCAGTTACTTCGGCCTGCTTACTGGTTTCCTCGGACCGTAGACGGTAAGCGTATATACAATATAATGTAAGTCAATAAGTCTCAAGTCTATCAGTTACTTCGGCCTGCTTACTGGTTTCCTCGGACCGTAGACGGTAAGCGTATATACAATATAATGTAAGTCATTATAATCAGTCTCAAGTCTATCAGTTACTTCGGCCTGCTTACTGGTTTCCTCGGACCGTAGACGGTAAGCGTATATACAATATAATGTAAGTCATTATAATCAGTCTCAAGTCTATCAGTTACTTCGGCCTGCTTACTGGTTTCCTCGGACCGTAGACGGTAAGCGTATATACAATATAATGTAAATAATTATAATCAGTCTCAAGTCTATCAGTTACTTCGGCCTGCTTACTGGTTTCCTCGGACCGTAGACGGTAAGCGTATATACAATATAATGTAAGTCATTATAATCAGTCTCAAGTCTATCAGTTACTTCGGCCTGCTTACTGGTTTCCTCGGACCGTAGACGGTAAGCGTATATACAATATAATGTAAGTCAATAAGTCTCAAGTCTATCAGTTACTTCGGCCTGCTTACTGGTTTCCTCGGACCGTAGACGGTAAGCGTATATACAATATAATGTAAGTCATTATAATCAGTCTCAAGTCTATCAGTTACTTCGCCTGCTTACTGGTTTCCTCGGACCGTAGACGGTAAGCGTATATACAATATAATGTAAGTCATTATAATCAGTCTCAAGTCTATCAGTTACTTCGCCTGCTTACTGGTTTCCTCGGACCGTAGACGGTAAGCGTATATACAATATAATGTAAGTCAATAAGTCTCAAGTCTATCAGTTACTTCGGCCTGCTTACTGGTTTCCTCGGACCGTAGACGGTAAGCGTATATACAATATAATGTAAGTCAATAAGTCTCAAGTCTATCAGTTACTTCGGCCTGCTTACTGGTTTCCTCGGACCGTAGACGGTAAGCGTATATACAATATAATGTAAGTCATTATAATCAGTCTCAAGTCTATCAGTTACTTCGGCCTGCTTACTGGTTTCCTCGGACCGTAGACGGTAAGCGTATATACAATATAATGTAAGTCATTATAATCAGTCTCAAGTCTATCAGCTACTTCGGCGTACTTACTGGTTTCCTCGGACCGTAGACGGTAAGCGTATATACAATATAATGTAAGTCATTATAATCAGTCTCAAGTCTATCAGTTACTTCGGCCTGCTTACTGGTTTCCTCGGACCGTAGACGGTAAGCGTATATACAATATAATGTAAGTCATTATAATCAGTCTCAAGTCTATCAGTTACTTCGGCCTGCTTACTGGTTTCCTCGGACCGTAGACGGTAAGCGTATATACAATATAATGTAAGTCATTATAATCAGTCTCAAGTCTATCAGTTACTTCGGCCTGCTTACTGGTTTCCTCGGACCGTAGACGGTAAGCGTATATACAATATAATGTAAGTCAATAAGTCTCAAGTCTATCAGTTACTTCGGCCTGCTTACTGGTTTCCTCGGACCGTAGACGGTAAGCGTATATACAATATAATGTAAGTCATTATAATCAGTCTCAAGTCTATCAGTTACTTCGGCCTGCTTACTGGTTTCCTCGGACCGTAGACGGTAAGCGTATATACAATATAATGTAAGTCATTATAATCAGTCTCAAGTCTATCAGTTACTTCGGCCTGCTTACTGGTTTCCTCGGACCGTAGACGGTAAGCGTATATACAATATAATGTAAGTCATTATAATCAGTCTCAAGTCTATCAGTTACTTCGGCCTGCTTACTGGTTTCCTCGGGAAGACTGCATGCTCCCTCAGTCACCATGAATACGCAAAGGACATGTTTTCTTCGACTCTCGCTATCAGAATGCTACTTTTCCTAACTTGGTTACATTAATTTAGAAACGTAGGCTATTTATTATAAGTTTAGCATAATCAGATGTTTAATATCGATCCGCTGAAGAGTGCCGGTCTCCCGTGGCGACCATTGGAACAATTTACTATTTTTCATTTACGGAGATCGATGGTTGTGGGTAATATAAAAAAAAGTTACAGATGCAAGCAATACAAAGCTTCGCTGAAGGGCGCGTAGGGTCTATGGCGGTCAAAGGTACATCCAGAATGTCGCACTTAGCCCACATGGAATTACTAATTTTGTTTTGCATGCCCATTTCAGTTTCGGAAAACGAAGTACATGTCATTCTTCTATATCCTCCCTAAGGAAGTATTTGTATGATATTACCTCCATCCTTATCCCTTAGTATAAGAGTATCCCAACCCCAAAGGTTTTTGCACGGTCATCGCGGGGGTTTTCCTTGCAGGGTTTCTTTCTTTCCAGGGTTTTTCTTCCCGCTATTGCGTGACACTTACCGTAGTGTTTCATTTAACTATATCCTAATTCTTCATGGGAAGAACGTATTAGCTTGGCATATGGGTAATCTATACCATTTCCTCCCTCTTGGTAGGGCTACTAACCGCATGCGCATGTGAGACTAAGGCAGCTCGCCAGAGGATGGTTGCCATGGAGGCTGAGAGGGTCCTATGGGCCCAGATCCGGTTTTAAAAAGAGGCGAATCCCGGAGGAACAAACACAAAAACAATTAACGATGAATTATTGCCAAACAAGTATTTAAAAAAGGTATATGAATATTCCTTAATAATTTTCTGAGGTAGCTTATGTCTAGGAGTATGCTTGTAATTTCCTTCTATTAGTTCGCACTCTCCCTATATATATATATCGCTCAAATTTTCAATCGTTAATAAAACACTTTTTATTCGTCCACTCAAGTTCAAATACATTTTAAACTTGCACCGGATGACACTTTATGTTAACACTGTTTTTTTTTTTAAATATTAATTCATTAATTAAATTTTATGTATTATTTTAGTTTTATATACGAGAAAACTTTTTACAAAGACTAAGGTATGAAATACAGTTATTTCGTCCATTTGACTTAAAATAAGTGAGAACATATGATTTCATTGGACAGCTGATTTTAGATTATAGGTTATGTGCTAGAACAGCTGTTTTAACGCATAGATAATGTTACTTTATTTTTAATAATTGTAATTGTTTAGTAAAAAGTAACTAAAATAAAATTTTCTTTAATGACTTAAATGGGAATTTACTTTAAAATGTTTTTGTTTATTTTACTTGTTATTAAATAAACATTCTTGGACTTGAGTTACACAAAGCAAAAAAAAAAACTTGAAATATAATTTTTTAAATTAGAAAGTTTTAGTTTCTTCAACATTTTGACTTCTCAGTAAAGTTCACTATTGGTGAAGAAACTGTGTTGCATTTATAACACAAAACAGTCTCTAATCACAATTATTTGTTATTGATTATTATAAGAATAATTCCCAGAAGAAAAAAAAACAAAATTAACTGGTTCTCGAGTTGTTTTTTCTGGCTTATGATGATTGTACAGTAGTTTTGTAATAGAAAAGTCCTAAGAATAGGCCTAATAAAAAAGTTATAGTGTTTACAGAGAATTCTGTTATATTTATTTTAGCAAATATATATTTTTTAAGGAAATGATAGATTTAAAATGTAAACAAACAAAATAAAACAAGAAAAACTATTTTTCGTCGGTTATATAAGGCAGAATTTTCTTATCGCCACGAAAATTGAATCTGATTTGTTTTACTCGTGAACAACTAGCCTCTAAAACCTCATAATATTTAAAACTATGGTTATGTTCTTAAATACGCGATGTTACATAATGATTTAAATTGTATTTTAAAATATTTTTGTTGAAAAATAAAATGAAATTGTTTCGATTTGAATATTCCCGTTATAAACTTTTAACCTTTTGTTTGTCTTTAGGTAGCTTGTTAATACTCAAAATTTCCGACTTCAGTAAAGAGTTTACTGAAAAACATATTTTTTAATAAAAATTTTATAGTGGGACCCAAAGATAAACACTATTATCTTGAAGTGAATCAGACAAAAAAGGAGGAGCTCGTAGACCCCCGGTGAGTTGTACAGTGTCTGTTAGTGCGTAGGACACAAGAGTCAGGGCTTTTGGGGTTTCACGCTGATATTAGAGTATGGGTGAATGTGAAAGGACGTCAATACTGTTGACAGGGACATAAGGCGTTTTTATGCTGAGGGGGGAACTAAGTTACAAACCCCTTTATTTCTCTATGTTTTACCCTAATTACTCATTTTCAGAATATGAATCTATCTAAGAACTAAAAAAGCAAATAAAATTCTGCGGCGTTCTTGGTAAAATATTTGCCAAATGCACGTGATGTCTCCGCAAACGATCACAAATCTGGGGTGATAAAATAATTTTTCAATTCCTTTTATCAGTTCGCACTCCTTTTATACATATACATCTATCTATCTGTCTCTCTCTCTCTCTCTCTCTCTCTCTCTCTATATATATATATATATATATATATATATATATATATATATATATATATATATATATATATATATATAAAGAGATTGTTCAAATTTTCAATCGTTAATAAAATTTATTTTTATTCATTAAATCAAATTCAAATACATTTTTTTACCCATGTAGTGGATGTCAATTGATGTTAATACACCGTTTTTCATACATAATTTCATTAATTAAATTGTGTGATTTAATTTGGGGGGGGCGTTTTACAAAAGGGGCAAAGTAGGTAATATAGTTATTTCGTTCCATTTGACTTAAAATAAGTGATAACATATGATTTCATAAAAAAGCTGATTTAACGTTAAAAGTTATGTGGCAGCGCAGCTGTTTTAAGATAGATTATGTTATTTGTAATTACTTAATATAAAGTAGCTAAAATAAAACTTTTCTTTGTTGACCGAAGTAGGGATTGACTTTAAAGATTTTTTGTTTATATTATTTGTTCAACTATAACTTTTCTGTTATAATCTTTTTTTTATATATTATGAATATTTTTTAATAAATCAATTATTATAATACATTATTCTAGTAAGTTTTTCGTTTAATTTATATTTTGGGTTTAGTTTTGTAATAAAGGCTCATTATATTGTGTCATATCAGTCTGGTGGTTAATGAAATTGTCTTTGTTGGTAAATGATTCTTATTTTTTAATGATACAATTACCATTTTTAGTTTTGTAATGTAATAGTTATCTAAGTTCTATTTTTTTTAAATCAGAACTTTATTTTTTCTACATTGACATTCTAATTTGCATTACTATAGTTTATGCACAACTTTCCTTACAGAGTATATTTCAGGTTCGTAATAGAATATCAATGTGTTTGAAATGCTGCAGGAGTTTTGACAATTATCTTGACGCTACGCTAGTTCAATCACTGGATCATAGAGTCGCTACTGTCAACACATCACCCAAATCAGTATGTTGCCATGTTGAACTAATTCGCAAGCTTACCGTGACTGAATTAGTGATAAGAGAATTGCCTTTTAACACAGCTGGGCTCACGCTTTGCGTTATGTTTCTATTATCGGTGTGTGGAGCTATACCCGCATCCGAGCAACGAATCCATAACGTCCCGTATACTCCTGACAGGTGTTACCATACACTTACATGTAGAATGGACTGAATGTAACTTCTCACTTCATTTACAACGAAGATAAAAACTTAATTAACGGAAATGTTTAGGCGTAAGGAACATATTGTATTAATCACTTAAACAATAGTTTATGACTATCCGAACTTTAAATTTAGTAAATTTGTTAAAACTTTTGAGACAGAACGTTTTCGATCGCTATGTGCCGATCTTCATCAGTGTCTTCTGCTTAGAGATGTTGGGTCAAGCGGTGACGGTTTTTAAGGTAGGTTTTTGATAGTATCAAAGAGTATGAGTGATTTGTATTGTGTTTGTTCGTTTAATATGTTTGTACTTTGTGTTTTTGTGTGTCTGTAAATTTCATATTGTTCTAGTGTGTTGAGATGTGGTCCTTTTTTATTGATGTGTGGATTTCTAGGTTATGGTAAATGTCTGTGTATTTGTGTCCTGTTTCTTTTATGTGATTGTAAAATGTTGAGTTGGTGTTCTGTTTGTGTTCCTCGACTCTTTGTTTAAAGCTGCGGCCTGTTTGTCCAATGTAGAATTTGTTACATTCGTCGCATGTTGACCCAACATCTCCAAGCAGAAGACACTGATGAAGATCGGCACATGGCGATCGAAAACGTTCTGTCAGTAAGTTTTAACAAATTTACTAAATTTAAAGTTCATATAGTCGTAAACTATTGTTTAGGTGATTAATAAGATTCGCCAAACGTAATGGACTACAAAATTCAAGAATATATTGTAATTCAACCTAATTAAATATTTGGTTCCCCAATTTCTATCTGAAAAACGTAAACTCTATTTTTCATTTAAAAAAGCACCTGATACAACTATTCTTTAATCAAAGCTAATAAGCTATTAATCTATATAAATACAAATGAATGTCTGCCTGTATATCTCTTATGCCTTCCTAAGCCATTCATCCGATCGTCGTGAAACTTTGGGAAGTTATTGTTCACACTCTTGAGAAGGTTCTGACATATTTGTAACCCAATTGTTGGACGCCTGATATTAGAAAAAAACCTAAAAAATTGCAATAAAAATGTGAATTCAGCTGGCGTTTATTACACTATTATTCTAATAAACTGATTGGGAATAAATCAATCACAATAAACATTGGACTATATAGGTTACGCCCGTTTGCTGTTCGATTACCCGCCTTACAAGTTAAGAACGGGATTAAACCTTCACGCATGTGCAACGGCTATGCGCTGCCATAAACATAACACATAACGTAGGAAGAGGCAAGTTATGGACCGTAAAATATAGGTTAGGTCTGTTGCACTGTTTTACGTAGTTTATCTACTGACACAATTTGGCAGAGAGGCCGGTTACAAGAGCATGTGATCCGAGGGCGGTGTGTGGTTGTAATTACGCCAGTGGCCTCCATACAAATGCGTCGGCTATGTAGGAATTTTACAGGCAAATTGCAAATTATTGTAATTTTGTCGTTGCAAATTTAAGAGTTTCAGTTATTACATTTTTTAAAATTAAAATGGTCATCATTACCGTGGAGCTGTGTGTCTTGGTATTTATCTATAAATTCTTTATACTCAGAAATGTGCTCAGCCTTGACTGTTGAATTACTTTGTCGATGAAATCTATTTTTTGCACAGACACTCTCACAGAATGAGAAGGGCCTACACAGTGGTAGAGTGGTGTACTTGATCGGCTTTCAGATATAGCAGCAGTGTCCTTACTGACTGCTTGAGAACAATCCAGTGCTCCACTAGACTGGCAGAAATCATCTCAACCCGGTTGGTAACCCTATAATGGTACGCAGTCCCACAGGAATTTCTGGCAACCGAGAAACCGACATTAAGGGCAAGGAGCGGAGTCAGCTGAACCAGAAATTCCGTTCACTTTAAGTAGAGCCAAGAAACTAATACATACTACAGTCACCATTGCCACACAAAAAACTCTTAAAGATCCTGAGCCAGGTAAAATGTAGGAGAGCTTCATCCCAGAATATCTGGCAGGAATTGCAGCTGTCGCCCCCTTCTGCCTAGCCATACTGCATGACTACCCGCGAGTCCATCTCCAACGTAGTGGGAGAACCTTGCTACCGTGGGACCAGTCCCAAAATATCTGGAGAGAAGTTAAGTTGTAGTCAGTTTCCGCTTAGCCACAGGGTATAACTACCGGCGAGTCCATCTCACCCCAGTGGAAGAGCTTTGCTACCGTGGGACCAACCCGGGATAGGGAAAGAAGTGAAGCTGTGGCCCGCATCCGTTTAGTCCCAAGCCATGACTACCTGCGAGTCCATCTCCACCCCAAGTGGAAGAGCTTTGCTACCGTGGGACCAACCCGGGATAGGGAAAGAAGTGAAGCTGTGGCCCGCATCCGTTTAGTCCCAAGCCATGACTTCCTGCGAGTCCATCTCCACCCCAAGTGGAAGAGCTTTGCTACCGTGGGACCAACCCGGGATAGGGAAAGAAGTGAAGCTGTGGCCCGCATCCGTTTAGTCCCAAGCCATGACTTCCTGCGAGTCCATCTCCACCCCAAGTGGAAGAGCTTTGCTACCGTGGGACCAACCCGGGATAGGGAAAGAAGTGAAGCTGTGGCCCGCATCCGTTTAGTCCCAAGCCATGACTACCTGCGAGTCCATCTCCACGACTTTGGCCTCGGTACTTATAAAACGTGCCCATTTTGCAATCTTGAAACAACGACAGGAAACTACGAGACTGTCAGGCTCCGAAAGACGATATTAATAATGTCTACTTGGAGGCTTGAATGGTTGAAGAACCATGTTCGGAGGTTAGACGAAGTAATGAAAGTGGAAAGGAAACTGTTAATAAAAGTAACGATAGGAATGATTAAATCAGATACTGTTGATAGATTAGATCTGAAACTGTTGATAGATTAAATCTGAAACTGTTGATAGATTAAATCTGAAACTGTTGATAGAAAAATCTGAAACTGATTACAGATTATATCTGAAATTGTTGATAGATTAAATCTGACACTGTTGACAGATTATATCTGAAACTGTTGATAGATTAAGTCTGAAACTGTTGATGGGTTGAATCTGAGACTGTTGATAGAATATATCTGAAATTGTTGACAAATTAAATCTGAAACGATTGATAGATTATATCTGCAATTGTTGACAGATTAAATCTGAAACGGTTGATAGTTTAAATCTAAATCTGTTGAAAGATTAAATCTGAAACTGTTGATAGATTAAATCTGAAACTGTTGATAGAATAGATCTGAAACTTTTGAAAGATTAAATCTGAAACTGTTGATAGAATAAATCTGAAACTGTTGATAGAGTTAATCCGAAACTGTTGATAGAATATATCTGAAACTGTTGATAGATTATATCTGAAGTTGTAGACAAATTAAATCTGAAACGGTTGATAGATTACATCTGAAACTATTGATAGAATATATCCGAAATTGTTGACAGATTAAATGTGAAACGGTTGATAGATTAAATCTGAAACCGTTGATAGATTAAACCTGAAGCGGTTGATAGAGTAAAACTGGAACTATTGATAGACTAAATCTGAAAGTGTCGCTAGATTAAATCTGTAACTGTTGATAGATTTAATGTGAAACTGTTGATAGATTAAATCTGAAACTGGTGATAGATAATTTTAATAAAGTAAAAGTGATAGTCATTGATAAACATCGTTAGATTCGATGCAACACTAAATTTATTAAAGGTGACCAAATCGGGTGATCAAAAATTGGGTGACATAAAATGTACTGGTTTCGATTGAACAAAGCTTTATTATGCACAGGACTTTCCTCACGTCACTGACAGCACCAAATTTCGGACCTGGCGTTGAGGGCCCACCAGGAGGACAACTCAAGTGTGGCGACCACATCTAGTAACTTTAAGTAAACATATGAGATGTAGAGATATGGACACTGACAATTTTAGAATATTATATAAAAGTGTTTGTAAAATGTTAGTACCAAATAAGTCTTTTAACTTGCTGTAAAAAATGTTAGGTAGACGTGTTGGACACAAAGAAGCAAACTAACCGTCAGAAGTGGACACGTGCTAGATAGAGTCGTACTATGAAAATAAATGTAACTGCTTGTAAATAAAAATAGATTTATGTGGTAGAAATGTCCGTGTCTAGTCCTAACTAGTCTCACATAAATGTAAAAATAAATATAATTTGCTAACGTATTAGTTTGTGTTTAATTAAAGAAATAACAACATGCATTAACCAAAATAAGCAAATTTTTGTCATTTCATGACCTCGATGAAAGTTTGTATTGTAAAGATACCATTAGTAAAAGGCATCACAGTGAAAAATGTTGAATGTGTAATTTGTGAAAATGTATTGTATGATTAAGTAAAGAGTGACAATAGGCACAGGCCAAACAGAGAAATTTCATGTCCCTGGACAAACATGAGTACGGGCCCCTGGACACACATTAGTACGGCCCCTGGACAAACATGAGTACGGGTCCCTGGAAAAACATGAGTACGGGCCCCTGGATAAACATGAGTACGGCCCCTGGACAAACATTAGTAGGCCTACGGGCCCCGGACAAACATGAGTACGGGGCCCTGGACAAACATGAGTACGGGCCCCTCATCACTTTTTATAGGCTACAACCTTGTGTAACATTATTTTAGGCAAAAAATGTTACATATTACAACAGCATCAGAAAACAAACTGAGACATTAGTTTAAAAATAAATTTTTTTTTTAATGTAAATTATAATTGTATGTACAGTAATACTAGTTAAGATATGATTTCCACAAGCATCTTTTTTTATTAAAACAGCTGACAATTAGAAATGCACCAGAAAATTGGGCAGAAAATTGTTTCTGAATATTCTTTTTTCTTTCTTCTCGGTTACGTCTTCGAACCGAAAGCACGCTGCAAGATGCCCAATCTTGTATCAAGAACAAATTTTATTTTAACAGTTTTAATTTAATTTAAGTCAATTATGTTAAGAAGTATCAAAAAGGTTCCTTTATTATTTTACAAACGTTTCATCACTGATTAGTCAACATCTGGCGAGCACCCTAGCCAACACGTATCCAAAATGAATAATGGCAAGGCCTGATCCAGGAACCACGCCGTACAACATAAATTCCAGTTTCAGATAAGTTATTAATTTTATGTAAGGTGATGTGAAATCAAAATTTAACTTTCATAATTTAAATCGGGCCGGAAAAATAGTGCAAGTTTTCATATTTTAATAAATGCAGGAAGTTATGATTAGTCCGTGGGATGCAATAACAAATTTTCAACGGTTTGATGAATTGATTTGCAATTACTTTATTTTATATAGAAGCAATCTCTTTGTGGATATCACATGTTAATGCAATAAATATTAAAATAGTGAAAATATTTGTGTAAATTCTTAACATTTTAAACAAATATAAAAACCAGATCTAAAACAGTGTAAACGTTTCTAATTGTATTTTCTTTTTTATCTTTTGTGTAAATTTTGTAAATTAAAAATTGATTTATTCTATTTCGAAACAATTGGTAAATTTATTGAATGCACCATTCTCAAGTTCAATTTAGGAATGCTCTTGAATTTGCAGGTCATATTTTTAATTATGTAACAGATAACTGCAATATTCAACACCTAAATTCCTTAAGAATTTATTTAAAATAAATCATTACAACGATTTTTGTGTTTCACCTATATTTCATACGACATTATGAATAAATTATTGTTTCCGTGTTAAAACATACTATGCCTGTTGAATCTCATCTGTGTATGTTTATTTTTGTTGAAATAAACTGCCGTTCGTTTACAGCACCTAAGGCATTTTGTGTAAATAGAACAATTCATTTATTGAGTATTACTTTGCCATAAAAGCTTGAATAATTGTACAATGTACTATTTATACTTTATTGCTTTTATTTCTTTATGGATTTCGCCGGCGAGTAATTATTTTCTTTAGTAAAAAAAAACACAGAACGCCCGTGCTCATCGGCATTCCCTCCCCCCTCCTCTCATGGATGGTCTGGATAGGCGATGAGGTCAGAGATCAAAGACTACGTCAGGGATAGCCTCCCTTACACTTGACGTCATGAACCGTTCCAAAATATTAGGCAAAGGGCTTTTATAACCCTTTTCCAGTCATATAGGTCCAAGTTGTTATTATTCTTTGTTAGTAAAAACAGAAGTAACAAAAAACAAAATAAAAAAGATTGTTTCCAAATGTTTTCAGTGAAAAAGTGTAAATGTTACTTCACTACTTATATAGCAAAAATTAACTCACAGACAGCAAAATATATAAACCTAATTTACGTTATATTTTTACTTTGTAGATGAAAAGAAATAATAGTAGCGACCCTCAGAAAACCTGGTATATTTCAATACAACGTAGGAATGACAAAATATCCGTGATTACAAAACGTCTGACGTCGTTAATTCCAGACTTTTATGGATATTTGTTACAAGTCACGCAATGCACCCGTGCGACCGGCACAAGTTATGTTAATAGGACAGTATTATTTTTATTACCATGTAAATCTTGCATGACAAAATGTAACAATATATCTTCCGTGTGTCTAACAGATAGCGCATTCTTCCGGCCACGTAATGAACTGTTTGTTTAGAAGGAGGGGGTACACTGAGATTTCCTTCCTCTACAGTCTAACCTAAATTGTCGAGGGAGTAAGGGATGCTTTATAAATATTAAATGCAGCACGGAAATGCACTCGGATAAGGGTTGTTGTTTTTAAAGGAAAAACGTCATCTTTCAAATCTGACATTAAGTGTAAACAATATATTATTCGCAAAATAAAAGATATGCAATATTTTACGAACAAATAAAAAGAGATTATATAAAGTAAAGATTTATTTAAGCGCGTCTGAGACTTTTTGATTTGGGCTGAGTATTGTTAGCACGCCACCGTCGGAGGATTTGAAAAAAAACTAAATTATTAATATTTATATTGAAGTATAATTTAGAATAATTAATTACGACAAATAATCCTCCACGGATCATGGACTGTGCGCTCATAACGTTTTATATGGATATATATAATAAAAATATATTTTTAATGATTTACCTGTTGCGGGTCGTCTTTACATCTATGTTACCTCACTGGCTCCCTCGGGAAGATGGCATGCCGCGGAATGATATCCCTCGGTCACCAGGAAGACGCCAAGGACCTGTTCTCGTTGTCTCTCACTATCAGAATGGTACTAGACGACTCACTTAGCTTGAATTCTTTTAATTTCTTTAAGGAACCGGAAAATACACTTTTCGGACCAAACAGCTGTTTAACCTCGGTCCGCTGAAAAGTGCCGATCTTTCGTTGCGATCATTGAAACTATTTACTATTTCTAGTTAAGTTTACTGAGATCGAAGTTTGGCGGTAATATAAAAACGTTACAAGCCTCCCCCACTAAACTGAAACTGGGAGAGGGTGCGATGTGACCCCTCTTAAGTGAGTGTGCGGTCAGGGTGTATAATTAAGATTATAAGACGGTATCATAGAGATTGGGTAACAGAAAGAGCCCGGAATGGCCGTTCTCAGCGTATCCCCGCACAAACTCCCATGATAAACATACGGTTTCAAATACGGAATAACTTTAAGTTTACAAGTTTACTCTTTCTACATTTTCCCTACATCTCATTACAATATGAACACATACAATGGAGATAAATGTTAACAGAAACATCCACAGAAATGTAATAATAACACATATACAATCAAAATGTATACACCATAAGGTATCGCTCTCTGTGCGTATCTCACTTTGTGTATGGGTTATATACAACAGCATTTATAAATATTAAAACATACACACACACACACACACATATATATATATATATATATATATATATAAATATTGCAATATGTATTCTTGTGTATTAATAAAGAACTAAGTCAAAATACAAATACAAGAATTATAATTGAATTTACAATTCAAAGCTTTTCGTTGGCTAACAGTACCAACATCATCAGGAATATTAAACAATTAAAATTAACATATGTGCAAACAATTAATTTTAATTGTTTAATATCCCTGATGTTGGTACTGTTAGCCAACGAAAAGCTTTGAATTGTAAATTCAATTATAATTCTTGTATTTGTATTTTGACTTAGTTCTTTACATATATATATATATATATATATATATATATATATATATATATATATATTGGGGCCCTTTGTTATTTATAGCAATTTTAACGACGTTTTTAGTTTTGTCTTTAAAACATCGCTATATGATGTAATATTTATCATCTCTCTGCAGAACTGCTGCACCAGGGTAGGTACCATTATCCTTTTCCTGAACGTTCAATCGCCTATGATGGTTATGATTTACTGATAAATATATATTTATTTATTTATAATTGAGTTTTAAAATTCAATG
>JBAIZL010000001.1:199931840-199949340 GCA_036971475.1 Prosapia bicincta | reverse complement strand
AAGTAAATACTTCAAGTCGCCTGCCCCTAATACTATGCCACCAGCGTAACTAGTCTTACTAATAACCTTTCCGTTAACAGTAATTCCTGCATTCTCTACTATTAATACTTCTTGACGTTGGCTTGTTTAACATAAATAAATGAAACCTCTGTACCACAAATGATTTTTTTCTCTTATTTAAAACCTTATGTACACTTCCATAAAAATATTGGTATTTTTATTGTAAATTACCTCTGAGGATGATTGCTATGCAATCGAAATGTACATAAGGTTTTAAATTAAAGAAAAAAGTCATTTGTGGTATGGAGGTTTCATTTATTTATGTTAAACATTACGCCACAGTTGTTTTATACAGTTATATTGGCTTGTTTATTCAACTTTAATTATGAGTAACGACAGGACAACAACATTAAAAAACCAGCCCCTATTTCTACCGCCAACGTCTATGTAAGCACTAATTGTGCTCGTAGATTATTATTATCTCTTTTGTTTAACAAAATTATAAAAAAAGCAAATAAATGTACAGTTTTACAAAATCAAGTATTTTTATAGAAATTTGAACGCAGGTACAAAATTACAGGCCCTTGTAAGAACACAAGTGGATACGGACCAGGGAAGTTTTCTCTCCCTCGAAGCGGTAAAACCACGACTTGAAAATAAACTACGCTGACAATAAAAGCTCCCGTTCTCAATGCAAAGTGCTTAAAAGTTCGTTCAGAGAGAGGAAGTTTTAGCCCGGCCATATACACATACTTATACGGTATCGATTCGCGTTTAGCGATGCCATTGTTTCGATAATGTATTGTTCCTTTTCAACTAAATGAAACGTGAAGAATGTACTGTACTTAAAAGAAACAAATACAAAAACAGAACACACACTCTCTTTCTCTCTCTCTCACACACACACACGCTCATACGCGCGCATACGTACATGTTGCAACGACCATACTGGTCATTGTAAAAATAGGTAATAGTATAAAAAAGGGAATAAGGCAAAATTAATAAATATTACCAGAAATTAAACAAAAATAGACAAAGCCAAATAAGAAATCGACAATGCGATGAAATTAGAATAATGTAAAGTTAAATTCAATTGTTTTCATTATTGAAATTTTTAGAAATAGATTAGTAAATAGGGGTCAAAGAGATAGCCTCGGTCTCGAGGGACAAATAATTCAACAATTAATAGCCTCACAACAGGATTCAAATCAAATAAAGCCATATTATGGAATGTACTCATCCGATTAAATTGTTCGTAGTATCTTGTCAAACAACCTACAGTGCTACTACCACTGACATACTATAAATTAGAAGATGGGACTAGTTAAGTAATGACATATAAAAACGAGGACATTATTAGACCTAAAGTTGAAAATTAAATAAGTACATCTTGTAAAATTACCTGCTGGTATAAGAGTTCATACAACAGAATTAAAGAAAAATAATGAGAATGGGGTTTAAGATGGTTATGAATAAACAAACTAGTTGCCATGGCAACGCTACTATAACTGGATAAGAAGGGAAAACAAGAGGTTTTGCGGAGACTAAGCCTTTTTTAGCATCCCTAGCCGTTTAGTTTGAATCCAGCCTTAGAAAAAGTGAGAAACTTGTATTTATTCCTACAGTAATACGATTTTTACTAAATTAAATCTAGGCTACTTCAAAATAACTGTATTGGTGTGTAAATTCATATTAAGGGTATTTTAGTCTATTAATATCAGTTTAAGTAATGCACAACAAGCAATATTTTATTGTCAGGTTGCACAATATTTTATTACACTACTGTACAATAGGTTATTACAATATTACACAGAGTTTTATTGCATTGATGCAAAATATTTTATTGCAATTATGAGCAATATTTTATTGCCCGGTTCGACAATATTTTATTACACTACTGTACTATCTTATTGCAATATTACACAGAATTTTATTGCATTGCTGCACAATATTGTATTGCAATGTAAAATATTTTAATAAATAATACTCTTAACCACAACAGTTTTTTTTATTTTACCCTTATGTACATTTCAGTTACCAAGTAACAATCCTCAGAAGGATAACATACAAAGACTTATGAAATGTACACAAGGGTAAAATGAAAAAGCTTTGTGGCAAAGAGATTTTTGAGTATTTATTGTTAATATTCAACTGCAGTGTATTCCTAATAAATAGTAAAATATTTTTTGCAATATTTCACAATACATTTTTGGAATGTTATATCTACAATATTTTATCGCAATGTTTTATAAGTCATTATTGGAATATTGTACAATATTATTATTATTATTATATTATTATTGTTGTCACTATTTTGATGTTTAAAATGAACTGACAGCTATTTATAAATCAGTTTCCCACGTAAGACATTTAATTTTTGTATAAGTTTCTACACTTTTATTTTACGAATATAAGTTACGATGAGAGGAATGTTTCTTCTCTATAATTATTTATATTTAAAAAAATTATTTTCAATTACAAAAAAGGTCAAAGAGTTAAATAATATAGTCACTATTTTTTAAATTCTAAAGTAATAAATTTTATTTTGAGAATTGTATATTTTACTTTTAATGTCAGATTTGAAAGAAGACATTTTATATTTCGAGTTACGAATTTTTACAACAGTTAGTTTCAATCTCCAACGGTTTTTCTTTCCTTAATGTCGAACCATTCCAGATTGTGCCACTTTTGTCATCATATGTTCCCCTACTACCAGGATCAGTGTGTCTGTAACAGGATCAGTGTATGTGGCTGTACCAGGATCAGTGTAAGTGGCTGTACTAGGATCAGTGAACGTGGCTGTACCAGGATCAGTGTAAGTGGCTGTACTAGGATCAGTGTAAGTGGCTGTACAGGGATCAGTGTAAGTGGCTGTACCAGGATCAGTGTAAGTGGCTGTACCAGGATCAGTGTAAGTGGCTGTACTAGGATCAGTGTACGTGGCTGTACCAGGATCAGTGTAAGTGGCTGTACTAGTATCAGTATAAGTGGCTGTACAGGGATCAGTGTAAGTGGTTGTACCAGGATCAGTGTAAGTGGTTGTACCAGGATCAGTGTAAGTGGCTGTACCAGGATCAGTGTAAGTGGTTGTACCAGGGTCAGTGTAAGTGGTTGTACCAGGATCAGTGTAAGTGGTTGTACCAGGATCAGTGTAAGTGGTTGTACCAGGATCAGTGTAAGTGGCTGTACAGGGATCAGTGTAAGTGGTTGTACCAGGGTCAGTGTAAGTGGTTGTACCAGGATCAGTGTAAGTGGTTGTACTAGGATCAGTGTAAGTGGTTGTACCAGGATCAGTGTAAGTGGCTGTACAGGGATCAGTGTAAGTGGTTGTACCAGGGTCAGTGTAAGTGGTTGTACCAGGATCAGTGTAAGTGGCTGTACCAGGATCAGTGTAAGTGGCTGTACCGGGATCAGTGTAAGTGGCTGTACAGGGATCAGTGTAAGTGGTTGTACCAGGATCAGTGTAAGTGGTTGTACCAGGATCAGTGTAAGTGGCTGTACAGGGATCAGTGTAAGTGGCTGTACCAGGATCAGTGTAAGAGGCTGTACTAGGATCAGTGTACGTGGCTGTACCAGGATCAGTGTAAGTGGCTGTACTAGTATCAGTATAAGTGGCTGTACAGGGATCAGTGTAAGTGGTTGTACCAGGATCAGTGTAAGTGGCTGTACAGGGATCAGTGTAAGTGGTTGTACCAGGGTCAGTGTAAGTGGTTGTACCAGGATCAGTGTAAGTGGTTGTACCAGGATCAGTGTAAGTGGTTGTACCAGGATCAGTGTAAGTGGCTGTACAGGGATCAGTGTAAGTGGTTGTACCAGGGTCAGTGTAAGTGGTTGTACCAGGATCAGTGTAAGTTGCTGTACCAGGATCAGTGTAAGTGGCTGTACCGGGATCACTGTAAGTGGCTGTACAGGGATCAGTGTAAGTGGTTGTACCAGGATCAGTGTAAGTGGTTGTACCAGGATCAGTGTAAGTGGCTGTACCAGGATCAGTGTAAGTGGCTTTACCAGGATCAATGTAAGTGGCTGTACCAGGATCAGTGTAAGTGGCTGTACCAGGATCAGTGTAAGTGGTTGTACCAGGATCAGTGTAAGTGGCTGTACCAGGATCAGTGTAAGTGGCTTTACCAGGATCAATGTAAGTGGCTGTACCAGGATCAGTGTAAGTGGCTGTACCAGGATCAGTTTAAGTGGCTTTACCAGGATCAATGTAAGTGGCTGTACCAGGATCAGTGTAAGTGGCTGTACCAGGATCAGTGTAAGTGGCTGTACCAGGATCAGTGTAAGTGACTGTACCAGGATCAATGTAAGTGGCTGTACCAGGATCAGTGTAAGTGGCTGTACCAGGATCAGTGTAAGTGGCTGTACCAGGATCAATGTAAGTGGCTGTACCAGGATCAGTGTAAGTGGCTGTACCAGGATCAGTGTAAGTGGCTGTACCAGGATCAGTGTAAGTGGCTTTACCAGGATCAATGTAAGTGGCTGTACCAGGATCAGTGTAAGTGGCTGTACCAGGATCAGTGTAAGTGGCTGTACCAGGATCAGTGTAAGTGGCTGTACCAGGATCAGTGTAAGTGGCTTTACCAGGATCAATGTAAGTGGCTGTACCAGGATCAGTGTAAGTGGCTGTACCAGGATCAGTGTAAGTGGCTGTACCAGGATCAGTGTAAGTGGCTGTACCAGGATCAGTGTAAGTGACTGTACCAGGATCAATGTAAGTGGCTGTACCAGGATCAGTGTAAGTGGCTGTACCAGGATCAGTGTAAGTGGCTGTACCAGGATCAATGTAAGTGGCTGTACCAGGATCAGTGTAAGTGGTTGTACCAGGATCAGTGTAAGTGGCTGTACCAGGATCAGTGTAAGTGGCTTTACCAGGATCAATGTAAGTGGCTGTTCCAGGATCAGTGTAAGTGGCTGTACCAGGATCAGTGTAAGTGGCTGTACCAGGATCAGTGTAAGTGGCTGTACCAGGATCAGTGTAAGTGGCTGTACCAATATCAGTGTAAGTGACTGTACCAGGATCAATGTAAGTGGCTGTACCAGGATCAGTGTAAGTGGCTGTACCAGGATCAATGTAAGTGGCTTTACCAGGATCAATGTAAGTGACTGTACCAGGATCAGTGTAAGTGGCTGTACCAAGATCGTTCTTTCACCTGACGCAGGGGTAACATGATTGGCGCGAGCTCAGCATTCAGTGTTGATGCGTCAAAACAAGATGGCTGGTCTTCGTCCGTTCAGTTTCCAAATACGGTCAGGTGCGTCACAAAACCACTTCTTACGGTTTCATCACTTCCATTTCCAGCCGAACGTAATTTGAAAGTAATTCTTTGACTAGGAAATAAATTCTTTTGTTAACCAAAGCTTCGGTGTTTGTAACCTTGAGCAGTAGGAATTCCATTGTCGTGTGAGAATCGCATTGATCTGTTTGGACGCAACTGGTGTGCAGTATAAAACTTTCAAAAAACAATTATTTAAAAAATACATTTTTGTTGCTTTTATGAAATATAGTAGAGTTAAACAGAAGGAAATTACGATGAACCTTCTCACCGTAAGAGTAGATCACCTTACCCCAGACCGATCGCCTTAACCCTACCGGTTCGCCCTAATACTGATTTTTCACGTAAACCCTGACTGATCGCCTTAACACTGATCGCCTTAACCCTGACTGATCGCCTTACCTCTGACTGATCACCACAACCCTGATATTTCACCTCAACCCTGACTGATCGCCTGAACCCAGGCTGGTTGGGTTAGCCCTGACTGATCACCTTAACCCAGACCGATCGCCTTAACCCTACCGGTTCGCCCTAATACTGATTTTTCACGTAAACCCTGACTGATCGCCTTAAGACTGACTGATCGCCTTAACCCTGACTGATCGCCATAACCCTGATATTTCACCTCAACCCTGACTGATCGCCTGAACCCAGACTGGTTGGGTTAGCCCTGACTGATCACCTTAACCCAGACCGATCACCTTAACATTGACTGATGGCTTCAACGCTGACTGACTGCCTTACACCTGACTGATTGCCTTAACACTAACTGATCATCTTAACACTGACTAATCGACTTAACCCTGACTGCGCCTTAACCCTGACTGTTCGCCTTAACACTGACTGTTCGCCTTAACACTAACTGATCGCTTTAACCCCGACTATTCGCCTTAACACTGAGTGATTGTCTTAAAGCTATCGGTTCACTTTAAACTTGACTGATCACATTAACCCAGACTTATCACCTTAACCCTGACTGATTGCCTTAAAACTGAATGATCGTTATAACCCAGACGGGTGGGTTTAACCCTTACTGTTCGCCCTATCTCAGACTAACCACATTAACCCTGACTGATCGCCTAAACCTAGACTGGTCGGCTTAACAATGAATGATCTCTTAAAGCTATCGGTTGGCCTTAACACTGACCGATCATTTTAACCTTGACTGATCGTCTCAACTCAGACTGATCGCCTTAACTCTGATCACGTGACGTAACCCAGAATGATCGTATAACCTAGACTTTTCGCCTTTACACTGGCCTATCACCTTAATCCGGGATGGTCGCCTTAATCCATAATGATCGCGGCTAAACCCTCACTGATCGCTTCAACACTATTTGGCCGCCTTTACTCTGTCCAAACACCTTAACAGTAAACATGACTGATCACCTTTTGCTACACGAAAGCTTACTATTTGTGTGACGTTTCAATATAATAACAAAATATAGATAACTATCATCTGATGGTTAAGGGATTCAGTGTACAGCCAGGGTTAAGTGAGGGTGTAAATATCTGCTGTACCCGGTTAGAATGACATGAAGTACCTGTCAGATCGACTAAAGTGGACTCTGATCTACAGAAATGGAAGGATACCAGACGGGTTTTATAATTCTTCTGAATCGGTCTCTTAAAAACGAGCTTGATCACCTATATCACTCCATTGTGACTACAAGGGTCCAGTACATAGGGAAAAAGTGTTTTCCTGTTCGGACACTACTACACTCCATTCACTGTTTAGGTGGTAGCACTGGGATTGTACTATAAATGTTTCCTGCAATACTACCCGGACTGAATATATTTCGGGTCAGATACAGTTGCTTTATAACTAATAGATATTTATAGGGTTTAACACTTACAATAGCAGACCTACTGATTTAGTAATAGACTTCAGATTGTCTACCTGCATTAACTTGAAATGTCAAAGAGGCATGAATATGCAATTACGTAAAACTATGTAAGAATAAACGTATTACCAATTCTAATTGAAAATATACTTTTATTTGTAAAATAATATATTTAATCAGTTATTGACGATTTCTAAATGCGCGAATGATAGGGAAATAATGTTAGTAGAATGGGTAGTAGCGCGACAACTCTAAAATACGCCAGTAGCATTGCCTACACCGTACTACCAACTAAACTGTGAACACTGAGTAGTGCGCCTGTTTAGTGAAAAGTCAGTCTGCAACTGTATCTGATAAATAGGCTATCATACCGTTGAGGAAGTGTGGGGTGTCGTAAGGGCTGGGTCTGAACCGTCCGGTCGTCAAAGATTTAGTGACTTAGTCGAGCGATATTATGTAGCTAAGTACAGTAACATGAGCGTACAACTAAGAAAGCAATTAATTAAACAATGGTTTCAAGTGACCATTATGTTGAACAAATGATGAATCGAAATCTTTAACTGCGAATATTCTAGAAAATAAATTTTTGAAATTTGTTGAAAACTATTTTTTGAAATTCGTACAAAATACATCTATTAACGAGAGAAACTGACCTTTAAGAAATTATCACAACTTGAGTTTCATCATAGACTTAATAAAGTTGCTTATCGTACTGTTTACAGCTTTCGAGCAATTCTTCAAGTAAGTCATACGAAAAGATTTACTTTCGATAGCGTTTGTTTTTCTACTACTTTAGCACGTGCAGTCAAGGCGAAGAGGTCAAACGTCGTGGGAAGGTGGGAGGGGAGGGTGTGACAGATGAAGAGGCGGGTGACGTCACAGGGTCGGCCGTCTGCGGTGACGGAACCATAAAACGCGTCTTGGAATATGATCGCTTGAAACCAATTTTAAAAAACAAATTAGAATCTTTTTTAAAATACGCGGAGAGATTTTATGTTTAAGAAAGCGTAAGTCGAAAAGTTTTTGTAAAATTTTGAACATCAAGCATAACATTTTATAAAACCTGAGCTTGAAACTGTTAGCGAAATACAGAAAAAAATTCTCAAAACGTATTTAAAGTATTAAAAAAAAAGTAAAGTCGAAAAATATTTGTACAACACATGAAGGGGATTGAAGTTAGTCTTTGCTGGAACTGTTGAGTAAAAAATTTAAAGAGATGTTCAGCACAAATCTCTGGCTTTCTGGGAGTTGTAATACCTCCAGAGGGAAAGCGTTTCGGATGACAGCCATTATCAAGGATTATCTGTGCATGAGTATGTATAACTAGTTGATGAATGGTATCTGATAGGCGTCAACTAAAGAATGAATATACAGGCCTAATCACCGAACTTCCCCAGGTGATTCCTCATGTAGAAATACATAATACATAGGCCAGACAAGGAGATCCTTCGACACACGTTACCAAGAATATATAAAAGCACTAACAAACAATAACTACCAATCAAACTTCGCCGATCATCTAAACTCCACAAAACATGACTACATAGACATAACATCTAACCTACAAATTCTTCATAAACAACACAGAAATACTAACGCTACACAACCGAACAATACGAAATATACAGACACTTCAAACTACACCCTGCACACATACTCAATACACAATTACATTACAACTCACACGCACTTTTTGTCATCATAACTCCTAATACTCACAAAATACCCCCACACCACCACAATATCTCACCCCCACCCTAATACCCTAACCTACGTAAACCTTGAGATCAGATACGGTCTAAGTTGAAAATGGGATACATCTCCCGAAACGGCCGACCTTAACAAATAAAAGTAAGTGCTACTATAGGCAAGTTTGTAAATATTTACATGTGTTTAGTGAAAATTAGTAGCTCAAGTGAAGATGGAATCAACAAATGTAAATAATACCCATTAGGTACAGTCCTAACTTGCTTAGTCTTTGAGGTTTTTTCAAAAAAAATCTTTACAGTAATCAAATCCAAATTTTGCACAAATGTTGGTAAAGAAAAGCAATTTTAAAAAATACTCCAGAAAACATCACTTCCGTTTTCATAATTGCAAGCGTACAAAATTTAATTACTTGAAAAAGATATTGCAAGAAAAATATAAAAGTTGTTTCACCTTGAAGGGAAAATAGTTCTTTCTTTAAATTAAAAAGAATATGGTTGATCATAAAATCAAAGATATTAATTTTAAATTAGCAACGTTTCGACAACTAGTGCATTATCATTACAAGGCCTGTTGTGCTATAAAAAAGTCCTTACATTGAACAAAGAAATGTGTAATATGCGAAGGTAAAATAACAAACCTTCAACAAGAACTTGCTTAAAGCTATAGGTCAACTAACTTTCTTTACAGCATTACTGTAGCTCTTTATAAGTGTAAACGCTTCTATAGCTAGTGTAGCTATACTTAGAAGAGCTATAGAACAAAGGAGGTTCTTAGTTGATACTTTGCCTCCTCATATTATACATTTGTTAAATGTAAGGACATTGTTTGTTATAGCACAACAGGCTTGATAAGGGCAACTAGTTGCCGAAACGTTGCATTGTTAAAATAAATATCATTGACTCGATTATGAACAGTTTTTCATTTATTACTTTTTTCGGGTGGTTAGACAAACATGAAGTCCGTTCTTTAATTATTTTTTCAAATAATAATTTTTAAGGTCTTAATAGCATATTTTTAGTGTTTCATATAGCTCAATTTTCAAAGAGGATATACTATTGATGGAAAATTTCAACGTTTTAACTAAAATTACCTAATTTTTATAGAATTAAATTATCTACGATTGAAAAATTATACTTGTTTGCTGGGAATGTGACGTCTTTACTGTGCGTCGTGTCTGAAGTATTGTGTGGTAACATGTAGCTAATGCAATGATATCGTCTATTCCGAAAAACGATGCTAGCCACAAAAAAGGCTATTTACCGTTAGTTCTAATGATGGTAAAGAGTGAATTCTTTTAACTTGACTCTTTGTCTAAAAGAGCTACTTACTTTATCCAATGCCAGATCTTGGCATTTCTGCCATTCTCCTCCTAGCCTCCCAGTAGAGACAATGCTGACTTCTCTCTTCCACGTCTTGCTAAGCGGTGCAGTTCTGAAGGTGTGGTGCGTCCATCATTTGGCGGTTGCACATAGGGAAAATATCCGAGGCTGCCAAACCCATTTTATATAGGTGGGCTTGCAGATAGTCATGGCCCGTAAACATTCTGAATATGGCAACGGCTTCCACTCTAAGTGGTATTAGCACTGTGTGCGCCAGGGCCCCCATATCTTGCAGCTCATTAATTTTTTTGCTTTCCCTAGTTTTTTCATTGATAGTAGATTCAACCAAGCTTCTTGCTGTCAATAGAGATATAGGATTGTTAGGCTGTGGCAAGGTGTTACCTTTCTTCGCTAGCTGGTCTACGCGTTCATTTCATGCCGACATGGTCATGTCTAATAGAACTGATAATATTATGTTGTTCGAAAATGCTTTACTCTCAAAACTCACGTGATTGGCGGTTTCCAGTTGCCATCGTTGATATATATATATATCTTGACAACAGGTAGAAACATATCCAAGTAGGATTGAAATTATAAGTGTATTTGTAGGTCAGCAGTGTAAACGTATGGAGCGACGTTGCCACATCGTCCTCTGTCTCGTGGGGCAGTTTCAAATCTCAGCTAAATATACAGGAGGCGAACCAAATCGGCGAATGAGAAACTTGGCAACCCTGTAGTGTCATGGGGTATTTATCTGTTTATTATAAAATCAATGCCTTAACCAATAATAGTAAAGCATTTATAGAGCAATTTATAGTTGCAAAAACAACCCAAAGGTAAATTTGTGATATTTTATTTAAAACTGAAATCTAATTACAACTTTGAACAATAAAATAAGAAATTGAAAAAACAATTATATAAAAAAAAACAATTGGTAACTTGTAACTAAAACTATTTTTCATTTATTAGGACTGAGATGGACACAATGAGGAACATTGAAAAAACACAAAAACATTTCTATAATTCATATTTATCCGTAGAGAATTTATTACAAATAGCATAAACACTGAGAAAACAAACAAAATACAAATTGATATAACATGCAACTCATACAAACAAAAAAACGGAACTTCTGTTCTTACAAACACACAATTAGATATGGCGTTTTATAATAATTATAATTTATGTGTGGCCTTAACTATTTTAGGGCAGGCCGAAAACATATATACACAAGTAAAGCTAGCAAAAAATACAAGGATTTTTTATTAAAGAAAAGACATATGGCAATGCTTTTTGTACAGAGGCCAGCCTACGAGGATGAATACAATCCGAAAACTAACTTTAAATCAATTCAAACTAGGGTTGAATTGTAGGAAAAATCTTTCTTTTTTACCTAATCGATTTTTTCTGTGATCGAGTCGTGAAAAATCAAAAGTAATATATATATATATATATATTAAGTAGAAAGTTATATTATTTTTTAAATTTAATATAATTATTTCAGCAAAATGGTCGATTGTTATCACTTACAAAATATTAAGTATTTTTTGTTTTAATTGTTCGTTACACGTTTTAAAATTAATTTAAATCAGTGTGTTGCAAAAGTGGAGCACTCTATCGATCAAAAAATAAATTAATAAGAATTTGTCGCAGTAAGCAGTACAAAATACCGGCACTTCACAGTAAGTTTTAAAAAACGATACACCAATCAAGTTTCATAATACGCTCGAGACACAATCCATACATTACTCATGAGACGCAGCGATACAATAATATCACGGCTTCAGAGCTCTAAGAAATATATTTTGATAACTACGATGGTTAGGGTGTCCTTTCTTGGTGCTGTAGGGAAAAAATTATCAAATTCGTATGTTTACAATGGAATAAAAAAATAATAATTTCGAAAATTAGGTAAAAAAAATATTTTAAAATTTAAGCTAACGTAAATTAGTTACAAAAGTATTATTTACGCTAAACCAAGCTTACAGATTTCTCTACTACGTGCGCATTAATCACTCAACTAAACATATTACAATATGTAATCCTATAAAAAAACAAAGTTTCATTTTAAACAAATGTAAATTAATAATCGAATTGGATATTACAGAACTTAAATGTTTTTAATAGGCCAACTTTAACTTTTTTCGCAGTGAAATTCATAATTATAGAAAATGCACTTCACTGAAGTGTATTGAACTTTATAGTTAAAATGTACGAGTGATTTAGATAAAACATTTACCAGGTGATATAGAAAACTCGCAGAAACCCGGAATGAAACCAAATACTCAAAACTTTTATAAAAAAAATTAAAAACATAGTAGACTACAAGAAAAAACCAAGAAACGTTTTATATTAAAATTTTTCTCTTCGTTTCACCTATATAACAAAGAAGCCATAACAAATAGGCCATTGTTACACTGTAACAAAGCAGAAAACTGTAAAGTGTAAAACTGTAGCTCTTTTTACTGGATTTTTGTTTGTATATCCGTATAACAGACGATAACCTGGGCGCGAGAGAGAAGAGAGAATAGTAAAATATTATTTGTTATTTAAAAAATTCATTCATTAAAGGGTTTTTGTAGCTTTATGGCATCTCGTCTGATCTGGTTTACATTTGGAATACAGATTACAATTTGCGGAAAATTAAGAAATCCGGAATATAAAGTAATATAAATTACAACATATCTAAAAATATTAATATCTTTTACGAAATGGAAAAGTAAATGAAAAAAAACAATGAATAAGTCAGGGAATATATCAATTGCAAGTAATAAAGATTGCATCACGACAATTACAGCAGCTAATGGACGGTGCTAAGTAAAGATAAAATGTAATCCAAGGTTAAACGATTGTGTTTGCATAACTACAAGCATATCCAGTGTGCAACTTAAAAAGAAATTCAATTCGGTTATGGTTCACAGATGCATATTGGAAAAGCGTGTTAAACGCCAGGACGATCTGTTCATAATGTAATTTAAATTATGATGGGAGGATTATATTGTCTTTTTGTAATTGCAGTTTTTTATGTTTTCTGATATATTTTTATTCACGTTTTCTGGAACCTTTATTAAAGTTTGAAACGGCGTTTATGTTTACAAAAACTGTTAAAACTATGGTAAACAATGCAAAATATTTCACCAAGGCTGTGATTGTCATTCGGCTATAGGCCTACCGATTGGTTTTAATATAAGGTTCTTATTAAAGCTATCCTATTAATCTAGCTTTAAAGGGAGTCATTAAAAAGTTTTTTCTTATTATTTTCGACACAACAGAAGCAAATTATTACAAACATTTCTTTTATAATGCCACAGTTACTCTTATGACATTTGAACAACATCGTATTCTCAAGGGTCACATGTGGTATAAAATGCCGCTAGTCGAAAGGTTAACAGTCTTTGGCGTCAAATAGGTAAGTTACATACTACGCCAATGATATACGGTTGAAGACACTGGATTCTAATTGCGATGGCAATTTATTGTTGAAAGGTTACGCGTGTGCATCGTTGAACAGCCTTAAACACAGAATTTTTCTACGGAAAATGTCAAGGGTCTTTATCGAGGAATTTTATACGGCTTAGAGACATGCATTGTCATTTGGAATTCTTAGCATCGGCTAGAGTTTTACGCGAATATGTAGATGATTAAGTTTTGGAGATTTTAAGAGTTGGGCAATATGTGAATACGAAATAAAATTTGACGTGTTTCCATAGAATTGAAATCTAAGTTTGGAGATTTTAACAGGTGCCTATCAAACAGATATGAAAAAATAAAATAATGTTTCCATCGTTATAGAATTGAAACCAGCTTGAGACTTTAACAGGTGGTTATAAAATAGCTGCAAAAATGAAATAAAATCTGTTATTTTACCTCGTTACCGAATTTAAATATAAGTATGGAGATTTTAACAGGTGAGTGTAAAGTAGTGTAAAAACGAAATCAAATCTGATGTCTTCTCACCGTTATAGAATTGAAACCTAGGTTTGGAGATTTTAACAGGAGGCCATAATACAACAGTAAAACCGAAATAAAATCTGATGTGTTTCCATAATTACAGTATTTAAACCTAGGTTTTGAGATTTTAACAAGTGGTTGTAAGACAGCAGTAAAAACGTAATAAAATCCGACGTGTTTCCATCGTTACAGGTTTTAAATCTATCTTTACCAGTGCATGTACAGTGATATTTGACTGGAACGGAACTACATACAATTTTGTTTAGCGATATTTACAATATTCATAGTGCACAAACTAATATTTGTCTGTATATACGTACGTATTAAGTGCACTTACATTTAAATTCGTCTATTACCTATGAAACTTCACAACTCTTTCATAATCTAACGATAATTCCGCTCTCGGTTACATGTCTATGTAACTGTGGAATTAAAAACACTTCGCTTGTCTCCCTTTCAAACCTCTGCAACAGTTCGATGTTATAGGTCGGAAAAGCGGTGATTTTCTTTTTTCGCAAAGTATGGAGTGTTTGGTGACCGCGGGTCGACTCTCAACATGGTGGATTTTTTAAAATTTCACAGCCATCGTAATATAAACATTTATGTATTGTTTCCTTGGTAATTATATTCATACATTCTTTAATGTAAATATGGATCAACACGATTCATGCTCTTATAAAAAGTATATTCAACTGGTTTTTAATACTAATACAATTTTTATATAACTCCACTATACTATTTATATAAGATCACAAACTGCCACTGTCGACGCTTTATTTAGTTGTTGTACATTATTAGTAAAACATATTTGATATATCAAGAAACATCTTAAAAGTGTTGTTTTGATTTTAAACAGAAAAATAGAGCGTTCCTGGTGGCAGTTTGAAAAACTATATTTCCATAATTTTATTCAATGGAATAACCACAGTTTCAAGGCCTTCATTATAATAGGTTAGCAATTTATATGTGTTTTTAAATAAATCCTTCTCTCGTACTGCTTTAATTATTTCCTAGAAAATTTACATTTAAGTAAACTAAATACTTCACACAAATATTTACTAATTTACAATATTTTAGCGAAAAGGTCAAAAGATTGAGAATATTTTAACAATGACTGGTTCTTAGTTAACAAGAACAATACAAAGTAGCCTACTTATATTTTACGGTGTGATAATTTTGAAGAGTTTAAAAATTAGCTACTTATAAACACTTGACACAATTTTTTAATTTATAAAGCTGCTCAGTTGTGTTATAATGAGAAGATGTCAACAAATCTAGTAGATATGTCACATATGAAGCTGACGTAATTTCAAACAAGTTTCGTAAGGCTAAAATATATGTAGAAAATATTTTTAATTTCTGATCTTAGAAACGAATTTCCAATAAAAAACAATACATAAAAAATAGTTTAACATTCATGTCTTAAAAATAGAAATACGTTTAAGCAATCACACCAGAAATGTATTGGCATCTTGTCAAAAAGATTATAAATTTAATAAATTGTAACACTTTTTACTAATAATATTTTTAACAGCACAAACAAATATTGTAAATAAAATCATAACTTATATAACGAAATACACACAAATGTCTTTAATTTTAACAATATTAACCTTAATTCGACAAAATATTAAAATTATCATAGAATTTATAAACACATTACTGACTGTATTTTACAACAATGCATTTGGAACTAACGTCCTTAATATTACACACAAGTATACACGGTTTGTATTATTATAACTGAGCTCCAGCTATAATTCTACAATACAATATAAACTTTAGTAACAATAAACATATAATTACTACAATTTATATTTTAAACAAAGGTGGTGCAAAAGTGAGAATGTTTTTATTATGGGTAGTACTTAATTGTAGTTATAATCAAATATAAACACACACGTTGATTATTTATAAAGAAAGGTAAAAAAAAACAATAAAATTAAAATAAACACGTAACGACTGTATATAATTGTAGGTTTTCATCAATAAGTCATTTACCAGTTCTTTTTTTTAAATTAATCTTTTTCAATTTTAAAAAACAGAAATTACAAAATAACGTTTTAAATATATTTTTGAGTTTTAAAGGTTTTTATGCTTTCAAGAAGTTATATTTGGCCGGTATAAAACAAGCTGTTGTCTGATTAGCGTAGATACGACTCTGGCCTCCGCCATTTCTGTAGGTATTGTTGGAGTGAAGCGGCGGCTACTCAGGCTTCGCTAAGAGCAATGTATACAATAAATATTAAATTAGATAACTGGGAGTGATGTTTCAGCACCACGCGACAGATAGCACCACTAGTATTGGTTCCATGTACAATCGCGAAAGCTCACAAAACACAACACAGTATGAGCAGTCACAAGGGTTCATGACGCCCTGCACCACGGAATATCTGCAACAAATAAAAACACTTCATTAGCGAATCTGTGTAGAGTTATACATTCTGTAAAGCTAAAGTGAGAAATTCATTTTACACAAAACAAGAACTCGGTATCAAAAGAAAACATGTTCGTTTAAAAACGATCTAAAATAATAAATTACTATTATTAGATCATTATAAGCTTACAACATCATCTTATAAACTAAACTTATATAGAACATTATATAAAAACTTTGCACAAAGGGAGGCGTAAACTGCATTCTTATAGACGAGCCAGCTTAGTTGTGCGAGTGACACAGGATTACTAGCTGTTCTGATAACATCAACCTGTTTATTCCGTAGCTTGCAAATACTGATCCAGCGTTCTGTAACGTTATACACTTTGCAAGAGGTAACAGCCTTATATACTTGAGAGGAATAACAAATCTAAATATGCGCTATAATAACGTAATCCAGCTGAATTAGAATATATATACATTGTTAAATGGTAAAATTTATTATGTAACCTAATATATGTCGCATTAATACACAAACATGCAAATACTCATGGACAAGAGAACGAACGCGTACAGTCGAATCACTTTGTGAAAAATCGGGGTGTTGGATGCGCAGTGCCCAGAGGCGCCAGTGCGCATGCGCGTTAGGGCGACAGCTCTGAGCGACACTTCAGTTGGTCGTGAAAGCAGCCAGTGGTGGATCTATATGTACCTTTCCAAAAACATTTTCTGGTTTTATGTTTTGATTTAGGTTGTATGTTATCTTGTATGTTTTATAGTGCATGTGTTTTTAGTTTCTTTAAGAAATGGAGCAACCGGCTAGTATCCGGGGTTTTTCCTTTTGACGTCCATAAATAAATCAACTCAACCGAAAGTATGTAGTCAGGCTAGTAGCGTTTCTACTTAGAACTTTCTCTTCCTCCTCCCCCTAGCACGTGGCCAAACCCACCCCTCACCGCCACATGCCTGCGTGAGGCGATTTTTATCAAAGTGATTCAACTGTACACACAAGGTTCTCCACGATAG
>JBAIZL010000001.1:199856840-199926840 GCA_036971475.1 Prosapia bicincta | reverse complement strand
ATGGTTACGAATAGGATTAAAAGGGCACTAAAAGGATAATTAGGTTATGCAAGGTTTATAAGGTTACAAAAAAGATAATAAGGCTAAAAAAGATCATATTTTGCGTTAATGTGATGGAATAGTCGGTTAATAAAAATATGAAGTAATGCTAGCCTTGTGCAATGCGCTGGAAGCCTTCCAAGATGACTTCCCATCGATAGGCTTACTGCTATTGTGATTGTATAATAACCAGCTCGGTCAAGCTATAACCAGCACTTCTATGCTGTCTCTAAAGTCCACAAGGAAGCGGGCGCACCAGTCAGGAAGGACCTCAAACCCTTCCTTAATCCTACCATTGATAAATCTATTTTCCTTATCCCTGAGCCCTCCTTGTGAATCCAGAAAAGGAATGGTCTCCCTCATCGATCCAATTCAGAGCTCGCGAACCATGACTTTGTACCATAATAGAAACTAAAGTATGAAATAAATAATGGTTAATGCTAACAGTGATTTGTCTTCACTTAGAGGTTGTTTAAATTGTTTTCCAACGCAACTTCGTATATATTCAGAAACATTGTATATTTGGTTCAATAATATAATAACGTATGTTTCATACAACAGCTGTTTATATTAGTGGTAGCTTAAGGCACTTCCTGTATCGTGCATTAGTTAATATGTGTGTCTACAAAAATGTAATTCTTTTGTAATTAATATAATTAACGGTAAATATAGTTATGTAATATATTGTCACTACAATGAATAATATTAATTAAGTTCTTTAACTAATATATAGGTTAAATAGGAGGCGTTAAAGAGGAGGGTTAAAGAGTTGACGGGAGGCAACTCCCGTCAATGCAAAAAACTCCTCACCTACATTAATAAAATACATCAAAAACTCCACTTCACTTCAGAAATTGAAATCAACCGATCCCTAAACTTCCTCGACCTAACCATAACAAAAAGCCACACACAAAAACACAGCTCCAACATTTACAGGAAACCTATAACGACAGACACACTCATCCACACCTCAAACCACCCTATCCAACACAAACGCGCTACCTTATGGATCCATGCTCCATAGACTTAAAGCAGTCCCAATGACCACAGAAAACATAAACAAAGAACTAGACACAATTAAATATTTAGCATACACAAACGGATACAACACCAGAATAATAGACAACCTATGGTGCAAAATACAAAAAAAACACTAAAATTAACTCTACAAACAGGGAAAACAAATACATCACATTGCCATGCATAAACAAAACAACAAACAAAATAGACCGACAAATTTCGAAAAAAAGGATACAAATAGCATACAAAACTAATAACAAGTTACAATCCAAAATACAACACAACACCAACAACAAAGATACCAGGCGCAACAACAAGCACCAGGTGTATACAAACTGAACTGCAACGAGTGTAACGAATTCTACATTGGACAAACAGGTCGCAGCTTTAAACAAAGAGTCGAGGAACACAAACAGAACACCAACTCAACAATTTACAATCACATTAAGAAACAGGGCACAAATACACAGACATTTACCATAACCTAGAAATCCTACACGTCAACAAAAAAGGACCACATCTCAACACACTAGAACAATAAGAAATTTACAGACACGGAAAAACACAAAGTACAAACATAATAAACGAACAAACACAATATAAATCACAGATACTCTTTGATACTATCGAAAAGCTACCTTTAAAACCGTCACCGCTTGACCTAACATCTCTAAGCAGAAGACACTGATGAAGATCGGTACATAGCGATCAAAAACGCTCTGTCTCAGTAAGTTTTAACAAATTTACTAAATTTAAAGTTAGGATAATCATAAACTAGGGTTTAAGTGATTAATAATATATATGACCTGCAATGAAGATTTAAAAGTATATTTTGAATTGTAAAATTTTAAAATGTAAAATTATAATCGTAAATAAAAATGTAGTTATTTTAAAGTAAGTATAGTAAATTGTACCACGTAATGTATTTAACTTGTTCTATGCCTTTCGTAGAGCACATTACAATACACAATAAATATGAAAAGAATATCGAAATATTGAAAACCTTAGTAAGTTTATTGAAAATCTTTCTCGCCTTCTCGAGATTCACATGATTTCATTTTTAAATCAAACTACTCGAAATTACTTTCCGTCACAACCGCACGACTGCCATGTTTTTTAGTCTGAACTATTTCCATACCGTAAATTTGTTATTCACATCCGGTTCTTCGTGAGAGCGGAAGTGAACGCAAATCGTGACAAGCGCTCTCTGTTAAATATATTTGGCGATACTCGGACGCTTTTGCTTATTCCATCCAAGTCAGCTACGGCTTGAAGATTACGACTGTTTTGAAATAAAGTTAGAAAGTGAATGCTCACAAAAATTCCTTAAAAATTTAAATAAAGCAAATCCTAATGCGCCAAAAAAATACACTGAAAAATGTTTGAAAACACTAATGTTTGTTTATTTTTGAAGTTAATATTACTGATATTTAAATTAACAAATAACCTTTTAAGAAAATTTGTTACAATAAATAATTATGGAAATTCATTGTTATTTGGAACATATTCATTTCTACAATGAAATATTACCTCCCGAGTGTTATAGTAGTTTCAAATAGTAGCTTCACCGTTAATAGAAGTTAATTTACTACTTGTAAACAAGTAATAGACTGTAAAAGTATTTTTGTTTTTTTAAAGTTAATTCCTACTCAAGACAACAAAGAAAAATTTTATTACAGTTTCTTTTTATTTTATAATTACAATTATTATATAAATATGTACACATGCCTATATATGTCAGAATAACAATATATGTGGAAAAAAATAGAAATCGAATTTCCTTACAATTTTCCATTTTCCTTCCTATGTTTGGTGTTAGACTATTATATTTGTTTATTACTATTTATACGCTTTCTTTTATTCGTCTATTGCAATATGTTGTAGTTTCTTTTCGCTTTTCTTTTGTGAAGCAAGGTTCGATACCGTTAATCCAGTTTGTTTATTTTCACTCATTTTTAACCTTTGAGCATTATTTATGATATCGTGTAGTGAACGTGGCAACAATTTAAGGTTGTGTAATGGAGGTTTCGACGACAACCAGAGGGGGGGGGCAAAAGAAAAATGCATATACATCTTCGAGAAATACATTTCTAGCTTGGCTCAATGCTAAAGCGCTAGACGTCTAGAATCTGCAAATATTTATAATTTAGTTATTGAATAAATATTTGAAAAAACTGTATTGACATCAATTGTCGTCCACTATAGGTTGAAATAAATGTATTTGAACTTGATTGGATGAATAAAAACGTATTTTATTAACGATTGAAAATTTGTACAATACACACACACACACACACACACACACACAAACACACACACACACACACACATATGTGTGTGTGTGTGTGTGTGTGTGTGTGTGTGTGTGTGTGTGTGTGTGTGTGTGTGTGTGTGTGTGTGTGTGTGTGTGTGTGTCAGGAGAGTGTGCGCTAATAGAAGGAATTGAAAAAACGCTGAAAATGTCGATTTTCCATTTTTATAAGATAATATTTTACCAATATTTTTAAATTAACATATAACCTCTTGAGACAATTTGTTACAATTGATAATTATGGAAACGTATTGTTATTTCGAACATACTTATTCATTTTTACAATCAAAGATTATCTCCCGACTTTTATACTTAGTTGTTTTAAACACTGAAGTAACCTTACCGTTAATAGAAGTTAAATTACTACTTATAAAAAGGTTGACGCAATCTAAAGAAATTAAATAGAAATACAAGTCTTGAAAGCATATTTAATAGCAAGAAGTGATTTCACTATGTAAAGTAACTATATTCCTGTCACGAAGTCATTGTGTAAATGTTTACTTACTTGGAATTAGCTTTACTGGCACAGTGCCATGAAATTACTAATAGTAAGCTAAAGAGGGAAAAATAAGCGAGATCTCGACACAAGTGAATACATCATTTGTAGATTGTATTAAATACATAATAGAGGTTTTAACAGAATGTAATGTAGTTAATAATAAAAGAATGTAAGGTAATATATAACCTTTATTAGCTGTGGAAACATTTACTGAATACACATTTTTCATTCATGAATTTAATTGAAATAAGTTCTTAAAATGTGTCAGACGCGTCTAAGAAAGTGTTAATTTAAAAAATTGGTATAAAAATATATAACTTATTGTCATTATATTGAGTGAATTATAGTAAGATTTATTGAAACATACATACATTATATTTATTGAGTGATAAAAATATCTAATAATAATATTTTAAGTTTATAATATACAGTATATAAAGTGACATACCTAAGTTATAAAACAGCTGTCCTAGAACATAACCTCTGTCGAAATAAAATCAGCTGTTGTATGAAATCATATGTTATCACTTAATTTAAGCAAAAAAAGTAATAAGAAAAAATATTTAAAGTCAATTCCTACTTGGGTAAACAAAGAAAATTTCAATTTTAGTTTCTTCGATTAAATAATTAGAATTAAATTACTGCTACTAGTGTATAAGCTACATATAGTTCAAGTTTTCGTTAGTTAAATACTTTCTATTCATCCACTCAAGTCGAAATACATTTTGTTAAACTTGTAGTGGATGACACTTGATGTTAATATAGTTTTTCAATTATTAATTCATTACTTAAAATTTATACTCAAACTGATGGATTTCAAACATTCAGTCATTCAGTTCGAATCTAATCTAAAAACATTTTAAAATTGAATAAACGAGTAAATAATAAATACACAAAAACCTCTTAACCACAAACTTTCTTTATTTTACCCTTATGTACATTTCAGTTACCAAGTAACCATCCTCAGAGGGATAACAGAGTTTTTTAAAGAGGTTTTTGTGTATTTATTATTAAATTCAACCACAGTATATTCCTAATAAATAGTAACAGTATGGCTTCTCGTTCTCAGGAATATAATAGATTTGAGATGTTTTTGTTAGAAGACATTAAATATCTTTAAAAATGTAGAAAGTTTAGTGTGTTTCCGAAATTCATTTCTGGAATTAATATTAAATTGAAGAATTCTAGAACTGATAAAGTTTTATTATTTGCAGTTATCCCTCTGAGGACGGTTACTTGGTAACTGAAATGTACATAAGGGTAAAATAAAGAAAGTTTGTGGTTAAGAGGTTTTTGTGTATTTATTATTAAATTCAACCACAGTATATTCCTAATAAATAGTAAATATTTGGAAAAACTGTATTAACATTAAGTGTCATCCACTACAAGTTTAACAAAATGTATTTCAAATTGGGTGGATAAATAAAAAAGTATTTTATTTACGATTCAAAATTTAAACAATATATATATAATATAGTGAGAGTGTGAACTAATAGAAGGAATTGGAATATGAAGCCCGCTCCGCACTGATAAAATGATTTTCCCTTCATACCCGGTGGAAAAAATATTCGCTTAAAAATAAGACCTTCTTATTATTGTAGAAGAAATTTAATTAGAAGATTAGAAAATTAATTGCATTGTAATATTTTAGTCTACCTTTTATAAACAAAGCGCCCACTTATTAAGTCTAATTTAACAACCTTTCTATATAAATACAGGACGACTTTGCAGTAAAGATAATTTAGCTCGGCTGCTTGGTTTTGCAAAAGACTTGTTTTTACGTAAAATGTTTCCAAGTAATTACGTTCTATTTGATCCAATGTTCTCTGCTCCAGGTAAAAATCCAAACTGTGTTTCGGTCATTCTTGGCCTGTAGAGTGTTTCTAACCTTCTTGCTAGGTAACACTAAATTTGGCTTTTCCAGCCCCCAATTAGGGTCATCCCATGCAGTCGTATCTTTAGCTTAGTACCTCACTTCTCATTGAGGAATATTTGACAAACAAGTGAGGTGGAATATTAGTCACTTTAACAATGGTTTATGACTGTCAGAACTTAAAATTTTGTATATTTGTGAAAACTTACTGAGACAGAACGTTCTCTGAGAAGACACTGATTAAGATCGCCACACAGCGATCGAAAACGTTCTGTCTCAGTAAGTTTTAACAAATTTACAAAATTTAAAGTTCGGATAGTCATAAAGTATTGTTTAAGTGATTAATAAGATTCACCGAACGTAATGGACTATAAAATTGAAGTAGTTGGAATATATTCCAATCTGTGAAAAGATTGCTTGTTTATTACATTATAAGGGAATATTGTGTAATAATCAAATACCAAGGTAATATTTGAGGCCAAATTTCCAATATTTTGTTTTACATATGTTACGTAAGTACATTCTAAGCAACAAATGATTTAAATATCGAAAATCATAAATAGAACTTTAAGCCTATGTTAATTATTACCATGGAAACATAACCTCACTTCGCAAACACACCCCTATATCAAATTATACTTTAGAAACCATCGCAAAATGTTTTAAGGCCTACATTACTATCTATTGAATATTAAAATATAACTTCAAAATATCCAGTTGAGATTGCTGAACGGTTGCTGAAGTGAAGTAGTTGAAGTTTAACAGAGCGTGAACTCCTATTGGGTTACAATCAAGCGAGTTATAGGCAGATTAATTATTATTATTATTATTGTGTTGTATGTATGAATTTTTTTTTAAAAACTAATTTTATTGAAAATAGCAACAATATATCCTGATAGGAAAGGTTTGATTACAAATGAAATGAATAAATAATTGTCGTAACGAAGCTAACCGGTTGATGAAAAACGTTATTTTTTATTAGCTAAAATTTTCCAACCGGATATTTTGTTGCTACGATTGTAATAATTTAATGTAGTATAAACTAATATAATGTTTTTATTAAGAAACATTCAGTTGACGGTCTTATGTGTGTTTGTGCATTCAAGTTATGGATTTTGTTCAAGTTTTAAGCTTGAAAAATATCAAGCTTATGTTTTTGTTTCACAATATTTAAAATCACTTTTTTATATCTGTATTGAATGTTTAAGTAACATAGGCTGTATAACGTTTGAAAACATCGAAGTCGGTCTAATTATTGTGAACAATTACCGAATATTCAATATTAAGCTATTTGAGTAAAAAAATTGGAGTAATTTTATAATGAAGCTTATTAATTTATTTTGAATATATCTAGGCCAAATATATCTTTTTTCTTATATTTAAAAATATTATTTTTAAGTGTTTAATACATTTGTTTTACAAATTTTTAAAATTAATTGCAAGTTATTAAAAGAATACAAAATAGTTTGTCTATTTTTGTTAACAAATAATACAAGTTTTTAGAAAGATTTTCTTTTTTAAAATGCATTAATTTAATAAATTATTGCAACAAATGAAAACCGAAATATGTAACAATTTAATATTAACATTTTGAAATTTGCTAATTTTCAAAATTTTTTAAAAGAAATTTGTTTTAAATATTTTAAAAATTAGTTGGAAGGCATTTAAAAAATACGAAATAGTTATTGTAAATTTATGATAACAAATGAAACATATTTTTAAAGATTTTATCTTAAATAAATGCATTAAATAAAAAAAAAAAAAAAATGAAAACAGAAATATGTAACAATTCAAATTTAATTAAACAAAACCAGGCACGAGTGTAAGTTCATTGAATCACGAGATTTAAGAGTCCTCACTCTTGACAGTTCCATCTACGACCGATCCGTCTGTGGGAAATGTTTGGACAGCTGATCTCCAAAGTAAACACACCCAAGTACCGTAATGCGCCTGCGCCCACTTCTTGCTGGAGCGATATAAAACCACCGGTGATCTAATCATGACCTTGATACCACTCGAGGCTTTCCTTTCCCCGCAAGAACTTCATTAGTACGTGGCATTAATTAGAAAATATATGTTTATCAAGATTTCAGTTTTAGTTCATTCTATGAGTTTCATAGTAACTCGATTCCAGTTTTTGCGTTTCGACTCCTAGAAGTAATTTAGAAGATAGAATTTTGTTTTTAAATAGAATTTTGACAGCAGCCCAGGCAAAAACTCCTTCTAGGAGTGACATTTCTGGGAGACTGGGAGCTAATTCATTCCTCCCAGACATAAGTTCAAAATTAAATAACTTAAAATACGATATTAATTTAAATTCATTCCAAAATTAAAGAATTATCAATGGAAGAAAATTTAAGTAAGTGTACGGGTTGGTATTTATTCAGCAAGTCTGGTTAAAAAGAATACCAAGGTCTTAAAAGCAAACAAAATGTTCACTTTCACAATCAACAATTCTGTATATTAATCCTAAAAATTCCCTTCTTAAAGTTTTATTGCTCAAATATGCGACCTTCATCCAAAGACGTTATGGACACTGCATAAGCCCCCGGTCTACTGTCGTTTTACATAGAAACTAATTTGAAGTATTAATTTTTTAATTTCGTGGAGAGAGTTTCAAACTATATTGTAGAGAAAAATGTTACTGCGAATTAAAAATAATCGTTTAGCAAATAAATATTAAAAAAATTGCTTTTGAAGTTCTGAACATTCTCATTCTTTTGAATGATTTTTTTTTAATTGAACATTGTTTTAAAATAATAGGCTACTTATAACATAATTAAAATCAAATCTTTCATTATTTAAATATTTTAATTATATTACAAGCAATGTTAAAAACTGTAAATTATGATTTAATATTGAATTAATAAACCTTCAGCTCTCGAAAAAGATTTTCGAATAGAAAATCGAAACGTGGAGTATATTTGTTGTTGTTGTCGTGTGTCAAGTGCAATAAAAACAATAAAAAAAAAGAAAAAAAAGTGTTCAAAGAAAGGTAGAGAGAGCACAGTTACACGGGTCCAAAGGCGTGAAGCACTGCACTGGCCACCTCTGCAGCTTTGTCCGTATAAAGGGTCTCCATAGAACAGTTTAAGTCAATTTTAAATAGTGCTGCAATGATGGATGGGCAGTTGAAGAGATGATCGGGATCAAGCTGTATCCCTGGGCAGTGCCTACATTCAGGGTATGTTCTTGATCCATCAGGCAAGATTTTCATGTCTTTGAGGTGCATTGTCCTCAGTCTGGCAATTGTTTTTGTTATTTCCCTGTCAAAGTTAAGCTCGGGAAGTGATGATTGTCTTTGGTTGTTATGGCAGAGCTTCTGTTTTGCAACGGCATTTACGTCGGAAGATGTTGTAATCACGGTGGCTGGTTCGATGGTCCTCGCTTTCTTGGCCAGAGAATCGGCCTCTTCGTTCCCTTTGATGTCGACGTGTGCCGGAAAGCTTCTGTTTTGCAACGGCATTTACGTCGGAAGATGTTGTAATCACGGTGGCTGGTTCGATGGTCCTCGCTTCCTTGGCCAGAGAATCGGCCTCTTCGTTCCCTTTGATGTCGACGTGTGCCGGAATCCATTGAAGCGTACAAAGCTTCTTGTTTTCCTCAATTAAGGACAGAAGGGTATTGATCTTTTGGGCGAGGTTTGTATTTCCTTTTTGGAGGGCCTGAAGAGCAGATCTGCAGTCCGTGAAGATTACTATGCCATCAGAGTGGTTGAGTGTTGTCCAAGTGAGGTAAATACTCAGAGCTTCTTTGATTGCGATGAGTTCGCTTGTGAAGTTGGAGGCGATTTTGCCTGCTGCAATTTTGTGTCAGGAAGTTGAGCCATCAGGGTAGGTTATAAAGATTCCGGATCCACCTCTATCGCAGTCAGAATTCGAAGAGCCGTCGGTGTAAGCAGCGACCAAGTGTGGTTTTAAAATCTTGGCAATAGTTTCCATTCCTTTCCTCTTGATTGTTTCTTGAGGCTCTTTTTTGGAGCAGGGTTCGAGGAGATTCAAATTTATATTCACAAAGGAGGGTGGTTTGACCGGGTACCTGGGTTCTTGAAAGATGTCAAGGCTCGTGTGCTGTAGGTTGATGTCCTGTCTGATGTTTTTGTCGTACTGGAGAGTAGAAGATCTTTTTAGCCTGGTTTTTTCCGACCAGTTCCGAAAGGTGACCTTTGAGATATATTTGTATATTTGTAAAAGCATGAATTGGTCTGTGATCTGTCCTTAACCTTAAACTCATTGAACAGTTAAACACCTTAAACAGACATTAAATAAAGTTAAAGTGTGTGTGTGTGTGTATAGGCCTATATATATATATATATATGAAGTTAATAAATTACCAATTTTGAGTAATTTTTCCACCATTAAGTGCAATAAATTTACCTTGAGTGATGAGGTACCTTTCGGTCTTTGACCATTGTCGAATCACAGTGATTCGACAATGGTCAAAGACCGAAAGGTACCTCATCACTCAAGGTAAATTTATTGCACTTAATGGTGGAAAAATTACTCAAAATTGGTAATTTATTAACTTCATAAAATCAGTGCAACGGAAAAATAATGGATAATATTAAATATCAGGAATATATATATATATATATATATATATATATATATATATATATATACTGTATATATATATATATATATACTGTATATATATATATATATATATATATATATATATATATATATATATATATAACTTTGAAATACTGTTTTTCTGTATTCACTTATCACTTACACTATAATGTACTTAAACAAGAATCTTACTTGGTATATATGCGAGTTAACTTTCGAAGACTTTATTCCTTGTCTTCATTTTCGAGCATCAACTGAGATTTAATCTCAGTTGATGGTCGAAAATAAAGACACGTATTATTGGACGAAAATAAGACACACACACACACACACACACACACACCCACACACACATGTTAAATCATGATCATATATATATATATATATATATATATATATATATATATATATATATATATATATAACATTGATTTAAAAATGATGAAGAAAATGGGAAATAAAATATTTCCATTTTCAGGAAATATTTTCGGGTATGAAAATAAATAAACAAGAGATGTAGAATATCGAACGTATTATATTAGCGAGGCAACCTGGAGACTATGGAGAGAGAGAGAGAGAGAGAGAGAGAGAGAGAGAGAGAGAGAGAGAGAGAGAGAGAGAAAGAGAGAGAGAGAGAAAGAGAGAGAGAAGGAATTCTTATGCAATATATGTCACTGTAAAAGCCCGTATATTGGTAAATCTTGAAATTTTCCAGTAAAATCAATGTTTCACAATTATGAATGGTAAACGACCGAACTCTTTTGTAGTCATCGATCAATTCGATCCTTTACCATTAGGGTGTACCATACAGAGTCGGTAAATATTGATAAATAGATATAAACTAACGTAACTTACCTTGTCCATTAAATACCAAATAATAGGACAAATACTGATTCAGTTTGTGAGAAGTAAGAGAAATATATTAGTTTTTGATTGATTTATAACTGAAATAGATCGTTAAGATATATTCCACTCATTTTTATATTCTTAAACATTATTGGTAAATTCAAGCATACTTCAAAATATAATGTTAAGACCCAAAAGTAATGGTTTATCTTTAAAATCCTTACATTTACCAATCACCAAATTTCTTCTTACATTCACCAATCCTAAGACTTACTACTAAAACGTAAGATTTGCCAATATACAGGCTTTTACAGTAAGACATATAGCCAATGATAATCCATGTTTTTGTCAGTTGACTTTATCACTGATACATATTTATATGTATATATAATATTCCTTAATTTGAAAATACCATAGAAAAATAACACAGGTCTACGAGGAACAAATTAAAAACTATTCGCAGAATGTCTATAAATATTTTGATAAAATTACGTCTTTTTCCACGCGTTAAAATCAATAACATATTCAGTTTTGTGTTAAAATCATCGTATAAGTATAGTAATTTTTGAATCCATAAATTTAATTTTCCCAACCTTAACATACAAGGCCTAGGCTTACTTGAACACATCGTATCCACAAAGTTTACACAGTATTCAACTTGTTAGTGCACACAGATTGTAAAGCCCTATCTGGGTCACGTACGGAAACCACCGCCTTTAATAGTTAATGGAGAGATTAACGCTGAAATTATTCACGCAGCAATTTTCTTGACAAGGAACGTTAAAAGCTGTTAACGCCTGAATATAGGTGTTCCTCAGTTTAAATTTTAAAATGTTTAAAAATATTTTAGACGCATTCAAATATCAGTAATCTGTTTGTATTACAAAATGTAAATTTTCAAATTATTAGCGGATGTTTAAAAATAATTTTTATTATTAAATTGCATTATAACACGCTTAAAAATTTGGCCTTTGCGAAATAGTCTTCTATTGGCGAAGAAAGTCCAGGCTAGGAAAAATTATTAGCATATAAAGAAATATTGAATTATTTGTTTTTATGTACGCGTATGTACATGTCAATATAAGTCAGATTATTCAAGGCTACAATTTATAACCTCTAAACAATTTGTTAAATTCTCCATCATGTAATGTCCTGATCATCTACCTGGTTTCACTGTCATTTATTCATAGACTAAGTATAAACAAATAATTAAAATAAAAGATCCACCCGTCAACACAACTAGAACTTTTTGGTATTCTGGTATCACTTTTTATAACAGGAGAAAAGTGCGATGAACTAGTTGTTCCGAAGATTTACGAAAGGCAAACATGGCGGTCGTTAACTCTGACAGCTGTTTTTGTCTTTACTTAGAACTTATTTGGAGGTTATGTTTAATAGTTTAAAACTTCACCTTATTATAAATTCAGAAATAATTAATTAAATAAGTGAACAGAAATTCAAATAAATTTAAAAGTATTATTGTTCAAATATGATAAATTGAAGTTTAAAATGTAAGCTATATAAATATTAATAAGTATTTTTTTAAAATTTTTAAATATTGAACAAACTTTGGTTAAAGTATAAAATAAATAAACTTTGCTAACAAAACTATAATGGAATAGCGTTTCTCAGTGACTTATTTTTAATTAAATTTAATATAACCTAAATTCCATTTTATTTTTCACTATAGAAGTCTTCATGTCTACCGTATGGTCCAAGAGGAAAAGTGGTTCAAGGATAACGAAGAAAGTCCCTCATAGACATACAGTCACGCTGACGTATATAAAACGTATGATTTGCATTGCGAAAACAGCTCTCAAAATAATTAAATATAGTCAATGTAGGCATTATGTCCTTCTTGAATATACGTAGGTAATATCTTACTAAGGAAGCCTAATTACTTGGTTAAAGTATAGTACACTCCTTCTTACAGTCCCAAGCACACAATTGTTGCAGTGAAAATCAATGTTTTGACTACGGTTAGTACAGAATTCCTATAAGTCGGCCACGATTGTTGTATAAACAATAGTACAAATAGCCCTGTGTATAAAACTAATTTTCCTTTTTAGATTTGTCTTCTTTAGACTTTACAATCTAAGAGTACAGTTTTTGAAGTTAAAGTCAATGTTTTTAGTACGGTTAGTACAGTATTTCTATAAATCGTATAAACAATAGTACAAGTAACCCTAAGTATGGCACTAATGTTCAGTTTTAGCTTTGTCTTATTTAAAACGTTACAGCTCTACTCGCACCATTGTTGAAGAGAAAGTCAATGTTTTTAGTACGGTTACTACAGTATTCCTACAGGTCGGCCAAAATGGTTGTATAAACAATAGTAGCCCTATGTATATAACACATTTTCTGTTTTAGTTTTGTCTTTTAAATCAATTATATTTATTTAAGCAATTCCTATTTATTAAAACGTGAGCGCTACAGTAATGTAAATCTTATAAGTTTGACATTAACATTACATACAAAAACCCAAAAATAAAGGTATATTTACCGCGACAATTATGCAAATTGTGACAATATGTTAGTACTGTGTTGGGCACAGTAGCGCACTGGCATCCTCATCACTGTGCGCATGCGCGGGTCGTAAAAGAAGCACTCGGACAAGCATTAATCTTCGGCTCATCGCACACGCAGAACCTAACCTCAATTCGTTTCGTGCAACGGGTTTATTCTTAACAATAACGAAAAACCAAAGTTCCATTACACAACCAAAGGAATCGTGATTCGGAAACGGCTTCAATTAAACGTATCGTTAAATAAACACGGAAGTGGATGGTAGAGCGCATGCGCGCCGTGACTGACGTCAGCGTCAGGTGAAAATTGAAACCTTTACAGGTGCGGATTGATCGCAGAATAAACGGTCCTCTGTTCACACGTAATATGTTGATAAATGATGCACAGCTACTGTAACCCGGCGCGGCGGTCGTGGAGCACGTTAGCTCCAGTCAAAGCGGAACTGCACAGCCCCGTTATGCAACGGGCAGGGCTCCACCGACATTCAAAATATAATTTTTAAAAAAATTGTTTTTTGAAAATATACTTATTAAAAAAAATGAGACGTATATTTTAAGAAGCTGAGTGCAATCATTGACAAATTAAGCTAGATTTTAAAGATGTTTAATCAAAAGATTAAAGCTAGAGTTAATGACGCATTTATTTTTTCGACATTATTATAGTATTATAAATTAAAAACTTATTTTTTAATACCTATAAACGCTTGTTAAATACGACAATAGCCAGCGTGTTTGTGAAAATGTTTTAGAAGAAAATGAAATATGAAGAGTGTAGACGAATCTAACCTCTTGCCTCTTCTCTTTTCGTCCAAAGAAAAAAGAAATACTAATGTTGGGAAGAATCTATATATAGCCCAGTATGTGAATGCATGAATCCAATCTTTAACTCGTGTATAACATCCGAGTGACTAGCGCCAGGTCCGGGACAGAGGACTTGGTGCCACCACTAGAAACAAATTCGAGACAGGCGGCCTGGAGCCACGACTAGTAGCATAAGTCGCGAGACAGGCGGCCTGGTGCCACGACTAGTAGTAACATATAGGTCGCGAGACATAGCAAGAGACGTGGCTTATAGTTTTTTTAAACATAAATGTGATATGGAATGCGAAAGGAATAGATTCGGGTAAGAATTCACAGTGTAAACAAAGCATAGTAAAAATATCGATTTTCGCGTGTTAGTCGACTATTGTTACGTATTTCTTGTCTTATAAGATAATATAGATTTTAAAGTAATTTTAGATTTTTTTTTTCTTCAATACGTATAATAAAGGGTTATTCTTGTGGTATTTACCACCGAAGATGATTACAATCTAAATGTGCATCAAGATTTAAACAAAATGTTTATGTGGTTAAAAAATATTATTTATTTGTAATAAATATACACCACAGTTACTCTAAGTTATTAATAAAAAGGTTAATGTGCTTCAAAGTTTAATAGTTCGTTTATTTTAATTGGGCTTCTACTTCCATTTTTATGAGAAACAATGTAATATTGGTGTAATATTGTTTAGGATTTCGAGCCCTCTAAGAAAATAAGAATATCAAAATAATAAATCTGAGACGGGGCCCTTTTTCTCCTTACCCGTCACAAATATATTTATGCCATTATGTAACAAATCCTACAAATAAAAATAGAATTATAAACAAATAGTATGAGTAATAAAAATCACGTGGTTTCTTCACAAAATCATCACTAATTAAACACGACTTGGTAAAGTTTGGCATTCAAGTCACTAGAGACTGATATACATTAACGTCTGTGACCTCCATATTATTTAGCCAAAGAAGCACAAATGGCATTCGGCCCGCTTGCTGCCTGTGTCAGGGCAGGCCATTTCCAATCCGTCACGCGAGGACCATTGTGGTCCTTGTCCAATATATGCTGCAATTTGGCAAAAAGGGCATGACGCAAAGCCGGCATCAGTCAAAGAGTTAAACCGCTGATTAGATGTGACAGTAACGGGGTCTTCGATGTCAAAAACACGTTACCGGTGCAAAGTGGTCGCTGGACCCTGACGTCATGTAGTTTAGCTGTATATAACATCGCCACAATATCATCTGATAATAATGTACACACTTGCAGGCGCGCGCGCATACACCTTTATGCGCGTGCGAGTGGGGGTTTTTAAAAATCGCGAGACTTGCTTCCTTTTATTTTGAGAGTTGTATCACAAGAACTCTCAATTATGTGTAGGCCTACGTGCTTTCGTGAGGTTATCAGGACTCAAAGCGTCGGCTTTTTTCAAGAATATTTTTTCCGTTTTTGAACTGTGACTGTAGTCATAAAGATAGAATAAACAATTAAGTATTAAAGATACAAAAAAAAAACACGGCAGACATTTTAAATTCATCATGAGCTTAAAAAACAAACTTATCATAAATTTAAAACTGTTATAAAAAGATATTGTTTTAGAGTTAGGAAACTAATGGAATAACCAGAAACAGCTTACATCCTAACTCGTTTTTAATGACTACACCAGCTGTGCAAACAGAGAAAATTAATGATATGGGAAAATATCGAGTTATATAAGAGCAGTAATCTCAAAACATCGCCTTCAGCGTAGCCGGAATTTTATTTCGGGTGTCCAAAGGGTGAATCTGGGTGTCCAGTAAGAGGGGTGCCGGAAGCCCTCACGGTACCAAGTAAGAAGTTTAAAAAATAACTCTTTATGTTCAATACTTTTTACTAAAAAAACTGAGCAAAAATGCTAGTTAGACTTCATGGAAATCAAGTCAACAATAGTAACAAGTTTTAATATAAATGGTAATTCTAAACGCACTCATTTTCAACTTTAATTACTAATTCAGAACTAGAATAATTTTTATATTATAAATAAATAAAACCTTCTAACCAGAGAAAAAGCAATCATCTTCAGAGGAAATTATTACAAGACTAACTCTTGCAGGACTAACTCTTTTTGTAGGACTAACTCCTCTTGTAGGACTAACTCTTCTTGTAGGGCTAACTCTTCTTGTAGTACTAACTCTTCTTGTAGGACCAACTCTTCTTGTAGGACCAACTCATCTTGTAGGACTAACTTTTCTTGTAGGACTAACTCTTCTTGTAGGACTAACTTTTCTTGTAGGACTAACTCTTCTTGTAGGACTAGCTCTTCTCTTAGTACTAACTCTTCTTGTAGGACCAACTCTTCTTGTAGGACCAACTCATCTTGTAGGACTAACTTTTCTTGTAGGACTAACTCTTCTTGTAGGACTAACTTTTCTTGTGGGACTAACTCTTCTTGTAGGACTAACTCTTCTCTTAGTACTAACTCTTCTTGTAGGGCCAACTCTTCTTGTAGGACCAACCCATCTTGTAGGACTAACTCTCTTTGTAGGACTAACGTTTCTTGTAGGACTAACTCTTCTTGTAGGACTAACTTTTCTTGTGGGACTAACTCTTCTTGTAGGACTAACTCTTCTCTTAGTACTAACTCTTCTTGTAGGACCAACTCTTCTTGTAGGACCAACCCATCTTGTAGGACTAACTCTCTTTGTAGGACTAACGTTTCTTGTAGGACTAACTCTTCTTGTAGGACTAACTTTTCTTGTAGGGCTAACGCTTCTTGCGCGACTAACTCTTCTTTTAGGACAAACTTTGCTTGACTAGAGTTAATCTTGAAGTAATTCCTCTGAAGATGATTGCATCGCAATAGAAATGTACATTAGGATTTAAATACAAAAGGGTTTGTGGTTAAGAGGTTTTATTTATTTATAATAAAAATATTGCGCCAACGTTTCTCCAAATTAATAATTTTGATATTTTTAAATTAATAATTCGCATGCCTAAACATTCCAGGGTCTGTCCAGACAATCAAGACACCCCACCCGGGCACATCTTGCCCTCAGTAAGAAAGAGAGTAAACCTTGTAACAAATAAATTAACCATAACTCAATATGCATGAGCGTGTGTGGGTGCGCGCGCGTACTGTGAAGAGGAAAGCGACACAAGAGATTCCTTATAACGTTATAACAACTTAAACTCAAATCTTGTTTACGTACGGAAATCTTTTTACCTTTGACCTATTTGATGCAAGCAGAGCTAAGCGAATAAGCCCGCTTACATCCACTTTGTGATGGAAATAGCGACCCGGCTTTGTTACAGGTTTGTATCTAAGTAAAAACTCGAGTCGACCGAGATAAAGCCTTTGTTTTCCTGTTGTAGGTTTAAGGCGATCTGACATTATAATTGTAATCGCGTAAGGATGATGGAAAGGATTGCGAATATGGGTTGGATTAAGGACATGGAACGCTACTTTAATACCCTGGTATAGGATACAGGGATAAGGAAGATAGAACGTATAGGATACAGGAGTTATTATTGTATAAAATGTGGGGGGTCGCATAGCTGAAGTAGCTCTGGTCTCTAGCGGACCCATAAATAGGAGGATCTTCACACCCTCACAAGAGGAAAATAAAAATAAATATAGATTGGGCTAGAAAGATGATATAATGAGCCCATGGTACTAGGAATAGAGGTATCTACCAGCAACTTGGTACATTTGTATGGAAAAGAGTGTTATTACTGATTTTAGAGATTTTCTGTTAATAGTATCTAATTCTATTTCCTATTACATTTTTCACCCATGAGAAGCAAAAATTATTCATTCTAATGAAGAAATCATCTCTGAAGCAGCGACTGTACTTTTGAAAAGTAGGCCTACATTAGGAGAAGTACAACAATGCTTGGAATGTTTTTGCGTGTCTGGTTATACAAGAACTTTATGCATTTAAATAAGGTAATCACAGGTTCTTAAAAACTAAGTAAATATAGGTTAAAATTAAGACAAAACATTCCGTTTAAAATTAAGTAAATATAAGTCCTTTAAAATTAATGTAATACAGGTCTTTAAATAAAATTACGTTTATGCAGATCCTTTAAAATTAAAAATATACAGATCCTTTAAAATTAAATAAATAGAATTCCTTAAATTTAAAGAAATATATGGCCTTTTAAATCAAGTAAATATAGGTCCTTTAAAATTACATAGACACAAACCCTTTAAAATTAAGTAAATACGGGTTCTGTAAATTTATGTATATAAAGGTTATTCAAAATTAAGTAGGTATAGATCCCTTTAAATCAAGCAAATAATGGCCCTTTACACTTAAGTGAATATAAGTCCTATACAAATAAGTAAACACAGGCCCTTTAAAATTAAGTAACGTTCTAAATGGAAATTTACAGCTTCGGAAGTTCCGACAGAATTAGAGTTTGTTGTTATAAATATACGGCTTTGCTAAACGAGAAAAATGTTTAAACACAAGGACACCAACAACAGCCAGGATCACTGTAATAAGGATTCACTTAAAGTGCGAGCAATATTCATCGAGCTCTAAAGAGACTAAGCCCGTCTTTGGCTTTCAACATCTTCATTAGCGCGTCCAAGGGCCGCAGAACAATGGGCCGAAGAGAACTCGTGGCCAAGCTTTGGTAACCGGAAGGACTTCTAACAATCGAAGCTCTCCGGGGAAGGCCTTCTTAGTATTGTTGATTTGGCGGCCGACCGGTCGCTGCTGAAGAAGTCCGCTGCAAGGTTGGGTCCAATTGTGTGGCGTGAGATTGTCCTTAGGCCTATAAAGTTTGTTTAATTAACGTATTGGGTATTACAATGGCGGTCAGACAATATCTTTCTCAGCATTCACGCTTTTTTCAGTGTAAGCTCAACAATGCACGCAATGTTTCAATGACACAAACTGGCTACACGCTATGACGAGATGCATTGCACAGCTGTCTGCATTGGTCATGCGCACACAAGCCCGCTTGCAACATCATTTACTGAATACCAGAAACGACACACACTCTTGGCAAGTTCTCTCCGGCTAACATTGTTTCAAAAATTAAATTTCCTCAGCAGAAGCTCTCAAAACACAAACACATTTAACCTTGAAAATTCGTTACCAAACGTTTCGATATCAAAAAACGTCCTCTTCAGAGACACTTAATTACAAAATTACAATATCCAAAATATTATTGTTGCAATAAAATTATACATTCACAATTAATATAAATCTATTAAAACAGCTAATAATATTAACCTTAAAGTTAATACTGCAATCATTGAGCAAACGTCATTCCATAAATTCGCAGTTCCGACGTTTCACTAGAATCTCATCCACCATTGACGAGGTGAACCCAACAACAGTAGAAGAGCGAGTCTACTGTTGTTGGGCTCACCTCGTCAATGCTGGATGAGATTCTAGCGAAACGTCGGAACTGCGAATTTATGGACTGCAGAATGAACGGATGTACTCCAGATAGTAACTATTCATCCTTTATATATATATATACACTATATATATATATATATATATATATATATATATATATATATATATATATACACCTGAAATTAAAAATATTTCAAAAACAAGAATACTTTTAATGAATATATTTATTCATAGATTAGATAATTATTTCCCTGAAGATGATGGTACTATTTTATCGGCGAAAAGCTTTGAATAAATATATTCATTAAAAGTATTCTTGTTTTTGAAATATTTTTAATTTCATAACTATATTACAAGAAAACATATCACCATATTTAATATATATATATATATATATATATATATATATATATATATATATATATATATATATAGAGAGAGAGAGAGAGAGAGAGAACTGATTAACCACTGCAATGTAAAACTCTTTTTAATATGAAATATATGAATTATGCCATTATAATTCTATTGTAATAGTGTTTTCCAATTCCTTCTATTACTTCACACTCTCCTTATATATACAGTATATATATATATATATATATATATATATATATATATATATATATATATATATATATATATGTATATATATATATATATATATATATATATATATATATATATATATATATATATCGCAGTATGTTTTCTTGTGTATTAATAAAGAACAAAAGTCTAAATACAAATACAAGAATTATAATTGAATTTACAATTCAAAGCTTTTCGTTGGCTAACAGTACCAACATCATCAGGAATATTAAACAATTCATTGTTTAATATTCCTGATGATGTTGGTACTGTTAGCCAACGAAAAGCTTTGAATTGTAAATTCAATTATAATTCTTGAATTTGTATTTAGACTTTTGTTCTTTATATATATATATAAACTAACTACATTTTTAAACTTGTAGTGAATGTGAATACAGCTTTTTCAAATATAAATTCATTAATTGAATTAATTTTAATTTTACATGAGAGAAAAATGATTTTCAAAAGGGGCAAGGTATGCAATATAGTTACAGTGATCTAGAAATTCCGAGATGTGATATTTAGAGCTTCCGTTAAATTCAAGCCCATTTCTATTTGAGCTTATTTTATCTATTTGAAAGAAGATGAATCGGTCTTCCAAGAAATGTTTATAGCCATATGGTAGGCAATGGAAATAAGTCGGGTTTTCAAGAAATGTTTATATAAAGTCCTATAAACTTATGTAGTTCATTTGTAAATATAGTACTAATGTTTATTGAAACTAATATTTTATTCTTCAAGAGGTAATTCGAGAGGTCACGGTCCCATCTACCTCGAGTTAACGAGACGTTACTGTATTTCGTTCCATTTGGCTTAAAATAAGTTATTACATACGATTTCATAAAACAGCTGATTTTATGTTATAGCTAATGTGGTAGAACAGCTGTTTTAACGCATAAGTTATGTTGCTTTATTTATATTAAATGTAATTCGTTAATAAAAAGTAACTAAAATAAAAATTTTCTTTATTTACTTAAGTAGAATTGACTTTAAATTTTTTTTGTTTATATTAAGATTTTAAATATTTCATAAAATAAAATTTCCTCTGGGTTCCTTAGCCCTATACTGTTTCTTACCAATAATACTTTTTATTAATTTTAAAAATACTTAACTAAGTGAATACGTAATTGCTTACTTTCTGACGCGTTTCAAAACATTCGTTCCTTTTACGAAGCTAACCCTCTACTCAGGTGTATAGGGTTAGATTCGTAAAATTAATATATAATTTCTTTGTATTTTCCTTGTCCTTCTTGTTACAAAGGCACGTAACGGTAGCATTCTCTATGGATCCGAGGTCAACTTTATTTCCACAACCCTGCCCACGTGTTGTTACATATCCTGTACCTGAGTATTCCAGCCCCTATATTAGTTTAATACCCTACTACTACTGATGCTGTAAGAAGATATAAAAGTATTTAAGGGTTGTAAACGGATTACATAAACATACCAATAATAATTCCAAGCTGTTTTATTTTACGCGTATTTTCTAGTATAAACTTTGAACCCCCAGGCGTAGACAATGTGCGCGGATATCTAGGAGAACAATGTTAACAACTCGTTCCGTCATTTTCTTAAAAATCCACATTGGTCAGTGAGAGATCAATATTACAGGCGGAAAAATAAATTTAACTAAACGAATCAAAACTTTACGACAAAAACGCAAAGAAAGAGAGAGAAAGATAAAACGACGAGTAAGCAAATAAATGAAAAAGTCAGCAGAAATGTATAGTAGGAATAATTAATAGTTATTTGAAGTGGTGGGAGCTCAAACAAACCAAAACTTTACGACAAAAAGGCAGAGGAAGAGAGGGAAAGATAAAATTAAGAATAAGCAAAGATATGAAAAAACCAGAAGAAATGTATAGTAGGAATAAATAATTATTATTTGAAGAGTTGGGAACTCAAGTGATTATACTGAAACTTTGTCAGAGAATGCATAGCTAACAGAGGTAAACAATATTTGTAGACAGATTTAAAGGAATCAATATTGGAATGAAACACTTGCAGAATGAGTGCTTGACCTATTTCTCTCATCTTGGTGGAATTTGTATTAAATCATATTGCAACTCTTTTCTTATACGAAAACACTGTATACCTCTTTTCCTTGGAACCTCCCACCTACTATTTCGTCTTCCTAAACACGTCCTCTCCTTTCATCCTCCTCGCTATATACTTATGTCTTACTTATTCTCCTCGCTATATACCCCTCTCCTGCATATTCTTCTCTCTTTACACATCTTGCTCACTTATACTCTTCCATAGACATCTTCCTTCCTGCATATTCGTTACCCATACACCCAACTCTCCTTCATATTGTCCCCTCTATACACGCTCCTCTCCTGCTATACTCTTATCTATAAACCCTCCACCTGCTTATTATATTCTCTATACACCTTCTGCCTTGTTTATTCTTCTCCCTAAACATCTCCCTTTCTGCTTATTTACTTCTCATACACCATCATCTCCTTCATATTTTCCTCTTCATACACTCTCTTCTCCTTCTTATTCTCTTTATCATACACCTTCCGCCCCTTCGTATTGCCTTCTCTATACACCCTCTTCCTCTCTTTATTGTCCTCTTATAAATTCTTATTTCCTCCTTATTTCCCCCTCTATACATCACCTGTCCTGTTTATTATCCTATTTTACAAATCGTCCTACCTGCTTATTTGATTTTCATACACAATCCTCTTCTTTAAATTTTCCCCTCTATACACTTCACTCTTCTTCTTATTCTCCTTTCTAAATGCTCTCCTCATGATTATTCTATTCTCTATACACCCTGTTTCTCCTTAGTTATCCTCACTATACACCCGCATCCCCTCCTTATTGTCCTTCCTATACATTCTTATTTACTCCTTATTTCAATCTCTAAATACTTTCTTCTCCTTTCAGCATCATCCTGACCTTAATTGTAAAATATTTTACAACTTTAGGGAAATCTATAGATTACTATACATAAGGACTGAGCTGAAAGACTAAATGGTGTTGAAATTTCATTGATTTAACAATTTACGTACAAAATGGAATCACGCAACTGACTTTATAACTATAAATAGAGCTGAGCGACAATCATCTGGTGCGCTTGTTTGGATCGATCTACATTAGGAATGCAACAATTATTTGAAAACATCGATACGACGTCTTTCAGTTCCACTACGTCACAGTAAATCTGAACACTGCAAACAATTTATCAAACCCCCGCAATTATCCGTCCTACACAAGTTCGATTACGAAACTGGATGATTGCGGCCTCGTATTTATTGTACTCACGTTGGCACGCCTGCAATTGTAAATTTATTTTAATAAGTTGTCGGACGTAGCCTCATTGTATGTAACATTGTCAGACTACAATAGCTATCTGAGCGTGAAGTTTGGAGGCTTTTGCTGAGACGGCGATAAATTTTGCACGTTCATAGAACACTATGGAAAAGTGATTCGTTGAGGTTAGGTTAGACGTTGAGGTTAGGTTAAAAAAGGGGGGAAATATATAAAGTATTTGTTAGATTAAAGTTAAAACGAAAATGTAGAAAGCTCAATATTGATAAAAACACTCGATGAAAATGAGGAAATTATAATTACTGAAAAGAGTTTACGCAGAAAAATCGTTTGGGTTAGGTTAGACGTCAAAGTTAGGTTAAAAATGTAAAGTATTTGATAAATGTTACAATGAAAATATAGGAACCTCACTATTGATAAAAAGGTATGATAAAAATGGTATTGAAATAAATTTACAGAGAAATATTCTTCAAGGTTGGGTTCAGTGGGAGGCTAACCGAAGGGGGGCCAAGGGGGCCCTGGCCATCCCTGTAAAAAAAAAATTAAGTACATCATCCATCATTGGAAAAGATATAGTGCGCATGCGCCGTATATAAGTTTAACTACCAAGACTACTAAATAAGTGTTGATAATGCATTTATTTACTTTTATTTGTGCCTTGGAGACTTAAGGACATTTAAATGGACTAATGATAAAAGTTTCAGGAATATGCCCTAAAAATACACAGTTGTTGAGTTTGCACCCTAAAGTATAACTTAGAGTAATTTGATTGATTTGGAGTAATTTTACAACTGAGTTGATGTCTCCCCCTCTTGTTGTTGACGTAGTTTGCCCCACCCCTTAACAAAATTCTGGGTGCGCCGCTGGTTGGGTTAGACGTTGAGGTTAGGTTGCAAATAGAAAAATAAAATAAAAGGTAGAATAAAAATGTAGAAAATCAATCTTGATAAAAAGATGCAGTAAAACTTGAGGAAAAATATAATAATTATTGTATGTTGAGGTTAGGTTAAAAATGAAAAATGATAAGGCTTTTTTATCGAGGAGGAAAATATTATAACTGATAAGAAATTTCCTGATAAAAATTGAATTAATCACTTAATTAAATGAAGTGAACATAGTATTTAAAATTAAAGATTCTACGAATGCATTAAAAATGTCTATTGAGGACTAACAATGCAACTTTATGACAAAAAGGCAGCGGAAGAGAGAGAAAGATAAAGCGAAGAATACGCAAAGAAACGAAAAAAATCAGAAGAAATGTATAGTAGGAATAAATATTAATTATTTAAAGTAGTGGGAACTCAAACATACCAAAACTTTTCGACATAAAGGCAGAGGAAGAGAGAGTAAGAAAATGAAAGAACGAGTTGTTAACATTGTTCTCCTAGATATCCGCGCACATTGTCTACGCCTGGTGGTTCAAAGTTTATACTAGAAAAAATGCGTAAAATAAAATAGCTTGGAATTATTATTGCAATGTTTATGCACTTTTGTAAGTTTTGCATTGGATCCAATTTAAACGATGACAAAACTACGGTTTTACAAACCTTCTACAAGTGACAGATTTACCTAAATTGTCGTGTAGGATTTAGTCTTCGCCAGAAGTGGAGTGTAACGAGCAAAAAACTCATGACCATTCTTAATTTAAAGCCGACAGCTGCGCGCCCTGGCGGTCAGTGTGTTTGGACTGCGGCCAGGTGAACCAGTTATACTAATTGCACAGTTGACGATTGTTTAGTTGATTGACCTGTAGAACGGAAACCGTCACACAGGAAGTGACATTCATGCATCGTGTCCGGTCTTCTTCTGCGCATGCTCGGCATTAGAATCACTTGTGTTTGTAAACAGACGAACGCTCTTTGCCCGGCCTGTGCGACAGTTCGTGCATTTTAATTATTCTCTTGTCATGCGCGCTGACATAACTTGGCATGCACCTGCCGCGACGTATATACGCCGACGCTTTTTTTAGTACTGTATGAGTAATATTTACTTGTTTGTATGTTGTGGCACATTGCAATAGATTGTGAAACCTACGTACTGTGTATTTAATATATATATATATATATATATATATATATATATATATATATATATACATACATATATATATATATATATATATATATATATATATATATACATACATACATATATATATATATATATATATATATATATATATATATATATATATATATATAACAACATAGGTTATTCAAATACAAGGATATTTATTAATTTATATTCAAAGGTTTTCGTTGGTATAGAATAAAAATAAAAATGTAGAATAATCAATCTTAATAAATAGATACAGTAAAACATGAGGAAAATATAATAATTATTGTATGTTGAGGTTAGGTTAAAAATGCAAAATGATAAGGCCTTTTTATGGAGGAGGAAAATATTATTACTGATAAGAAATTTCCTGAGAAAATTTAATGAATCACTTAATTAAATGAAGTGAAAATAGCATTTAAAATTAAATGCATAAATGTTAAATCTATCTTGTTATAGACTATTAATTAGAAAACGTATTATATATAGACCTGCATATTGTAATCCTAGGATGAATATCTTTTTCTTGTTTTATATATACACAATTAAATAATACTTTCATACACAATAATTTTTTATTAATATAAAAAATTATTGTTTATAAAAGTATTATTTAATTGTGTATATGCACTATATATATAAAGAACTAAGTCAAAATACAAATACAAGAATTATAATCGAATAGCTTTACAATTCAAAGCTTTTCGTTGGCTAACAGTACCAACATCATCAGGAATATTAAACGATTGTTTGTTTTGTTTGAATTGTTTAATATTCCTGATGATGTTGGTACTGTTAGCCAACGAATTGAATTGTAAATTCAATTATAATTCTTGTATTTGTATTTTGACTTAGTTCTTTATTAATACACAAGAATACATTATGCTATATTTAACTATATATATATATATATATATATATATATATATATATATATAGCCTATATATATATTGTCGGTTTTGGAAAACACATCGAAAATTTCTTAATAGTGTTAATGTTTTCTTAATACTGAAAACTGTAAGATTTGCTAATATATGGGCTTTTACAACAATATTTAAAATATAATGGGTGAAGGTTTTCGTCAGTTTACCATTTTTCATTATCAATAGCCTCTTCATTCGTGAGCTGTTAAAACAAGATTGAGTCTTGAGTCTTGTTTTAACTGTTGACTAATAGAGAGGGCCTTGATACTGTCAGTATTGGTAATGGTGAAGCCCTGCAACCACTCCAGAGAGTTGGAAACATGGTGTGGTGTAAGTTCTTCGTCGAGACAACAGCCACAGTTCTGACATGTTCATATGTTTTGTTTTTAGTCTGACGAGAGTGTAAGCTGTTTCCCTGTCAATGTTGGGATTAGTTACTTGATTATGAGCTTTGATTCTCGAGGGGGCAATTAGTTTCGATCTTGCAAAGCATTTGCACCTGCTAGCGAAATAAGAAGTGTGTTTTGATTTATAATGCTGGAGCAAAGTAGTCAGCAATTGCATTGAATTCTAAGTTCACATGGCCAGGAATGCATTGTAAGAATGCCGTTTTTTTGGAGACGGTAAAGTTCTCTGTTGTGCTACGGTAGTTAAGATTATATTTGACGTACCTTTGCTGAGGGCTTGGGTTTTACAGTAGCTTAAGTTAGGCTGTACAAGAAACTTAGGTAAAATTTGCAATAAAAAGGTGGTCTCTGTAAAGAGTTACGGAAACCTCAATGTTTGATGATTAAATAAAATTGCTTTGGTAATACAAATAAATTGCTTAGAAATCTTTCTGGTAAATGAATTGAAATTACAAATATATTATCCACAAATAGATAACTGACTTCGTGGCTATAACACTATATGTTGACGTTTGGAAACTTGTCACTCGTGGTTTGTTACTAGAACTAAAGACTCAGAAAGTTAGACTCGATACACCGTCACTGCACTCACTATTCGCATTACAACGGTGGTGATTTTCAAATTTTAAATTTAGCCTGTACAGTTTTTGTTCGTTCCGGCAAATCGATAATAACCCTACAACTCCCAAAATAACTAATCCCGTCGTATCGAATCGTTAAATTCATTTCAAATGCGACAACGCCTTATTGAATTACCCAGGCAGGGACGGGTTAATTTGCTTTAATAGAAATTGTGTTAACACTAAGCAATATATCGATACGCTGTTCTCGTTAAGGTTCTTAATGAACATGAATGTATAACAGATCCTTAATTAATCGCTAAGCAGATAACCAATCGAAGTAGATAGTTTTAGATAAACTCTCCAAATATTTCTGCTGTGAGGCTGAACTTTAAACGTTATTCGATTCAGAATTACCAAAGCAAATTCATACCACTTCTAAAACTTTTTTTTACGCGTTTTCTAGATCTGATGTGTATTTACATTTACAATAAAACAAAAAGAGTAGGAAAGCCGTAAAGAGAAATAATTATAAAACATTAAATACATTACACAAAGGTAAAAAACTAAATAGTCAACTTAAAATCTCACAAAAAATTAGTTTTTCTTCCTCAGTGCTTGGTTACAACAGTAGTAACTAGTCTGTTGTGAAATAGTGTTTTTGGTGAGATTTGGAGTTAACTATTTTGGGTTTTACCTTTACGAATAGTTCTCAATAGCTAAGCTCTAATTAACTAAATATTAAATGCATTACTTCAGTATGAAAATAATAATTACCGTTATAGTTAACATTATAATTAATAATCATTATTGTATTAATTAACATTAAAACATTACCGTGATTTTTACATTAAAATTATTGTTAAAATTACAGTTATTGTTACCATTACAAATATTTTTAACACTAAAATTATTGTTAATATTACCCCTATAGTTGTAGTAAACATTAACATTATTTAAAACATTATAATTGTTTTCAAAATTACAATTAATGTTACATTACAATTAAAATATTGCAATTGATATGAGCAATTTAATTATTGTTAAGATTACAAATATTGTTAACATTAGAGCTATCGTAAATATTAACAATATAGTTATTGTAAACATTTAGGAGTATAATTATTGTAAACTCAAAACTATAGCTATCGTAAATATTAACAATACAGTTATTGTAAACATTTAGTAGTATAATTATTGTAAACTCAACACTATAGCTATCGTAAATATTAACATTATAGTTATTGTAAACATTCAGCAGTATAACTATTGTAAACTCAACAATATAGCTATCGTAAATATTAACATTGTAGTTATTGTAAACATTTAGCAGTATAATTATTGTAAACTCAACAATATAGCTACCGTAAATATTAACATTATAGTTATTGTAAACATTTAGCAGTATAATTATTGTAAACTCAACAATATAGCTATAGTAAATATTAACATTATAGTTATTGTAAACATTCAGCAGTATAATTATTGTAAACTCAACAATATAGCTATCGTAAATATTAACATTATAGTTATTGTAAACATTTAGCAGTATAATTATTGTAAACTCAACAATATAGCTATCGTAAATATTAACATTATAGTTATTGTAAACATTTAGCAGTATAATTATTGTAAACTCAACAATATAGCTATCGTAAATATTAACATTATAGTTATTGTAAACATTTAGCAGTATAATTATTGTAAACTCAACACTATAGCTATCGTAAATATTAACATTATAGTTATTGTAAACATTTAGCAGTATAATTATTGTAAACTCAACAATATAGCTATCGTAAATATTAACATTATAGTTATTGTAAACTAAAGATCATAGTCACTGTAAACATTAACTTTATTGTTATATTATAATTATTGTTACAATTAATATTACTGTTAACATTAAAATTATTTTTAACATTATAATTGTTTTAAAATTCCAATTATTGTTACATTACAATTGAAATATTGCAATTGTTATGAGCATTATGATTATTGTTAACATTACAAATATTGTTAACATTATAATTACTGTATTGTAACTAATAAAATTATTGTTATTAGGAATAGAAATATTACAGTCATTGTTATAATTATTGTTCACATTATAACTATCGTAAGCATTACCTTTAATGTTTATTATAATAATTATTGTTACAATGACAATAATTATTGCTAACATTACAATTATTCTTATAATTACAATTTTTGTTTGGATTATAATATCAACCCGTTAGGGAGGTTTCACGTACGTAAATTACAGTGCGTCAGAATATTTTGATTTAGCCCTCCTTCTTCCAGGACCAGGTTGGGTAAGTGCTCCAGCACCTATATTGTTCCCCTATAGCACTCACATCCACTAGCTTCTCCCTAACATCCGTTATGGTTCTTGTTTTGAATATATATTTATTAAACAGGGCAAGCACGGTGTTGAAATTTTACCCAAACCGAGACCAGAGTAGAAGGGTTCTCTAAATGTAGGCCCTACAAGTCAAAGCACCAAAGAAAATATAATTCAGTACAGTAGTTTCAAAATTTGACAAGTCATAGGACGTTTTTATTTAATTAAATGTGGTTTTACTTTTCTATTTTACGCATTAGGAAAGCAACAACACTAAAACCAATTACACAGCTGTTCACTACAAAGTAGGCTACATAACTAGCCTATATCCCGAAGAGATCTGTTAGTTTTCAATCAAGTTTCTGATTAAGAAAAGCCAAAAACAAATGGAGTTCTAGCCTAAACATTGCAGTATTAAAACACATTAAAACATTTAGGGCCAAAAATAAAAAATGAAATAAATTTGATTGAAACTTAAATTTTATTTATACTAAACCTCAATGTATTGAGTAAATTTATAAATCATAATTCAAATAAATGTTATAAGCAGATTATTAAAATGTAACGTACGCGTGTATACACGCACACACGCGCGCTCGCACGAACACGCACAAGTTCGTAGCCAGTAACTGAAATATTAATAACTATGAATAACTGAACTAAGAAATCAAGAGAAAAGACGCTGAAACATTATTCATGGCAGTCATATTTGTATTTCATAATTTAAACAATTTAATACAAACTAATAATGTGAGCAAACGTAGGCTGATCGAATTTAGTGTATAAACGCATCACGTATTTTATACGTGTTACATTACCGGCACAATATGTGGTCATTTTGCCAAGCATTATATATATAGTGCTATACACATCAACCGGTTAGCTTACGCCAGGGAATTGTATTTTATATTTGTTTATAACTAAGCCTATTCAAGATAATTTTAAAGCCATATTATAATATAGCTATACTTTCTTATATAGCTATGTGGTATAACATAGAGATCATTTTCTCAAGTGTATAGATTATTAAGTGTGTTATTGTGAAAGGTTTGTAAGAAGAAAGAAAGATGGTGAAAAGAAGAGGTTTGGACTTAGAGTACGTAGAATTTCGACTGTTATCTCTAAGATGCCAAGAAACTCAAAGATAGATGCGCATATTGGGAAGTTACTATTATCAAGCATTTTGAATTCACGCTCCCACGAATCCAACCTTAAAGCGTCAGGCCGAGACGGGCCTGGGGGGGCTTGGTGTCACGGCCCATGCTACCAGCCTGCAAAGGTCTTTCGATCCCAATATAAGACCCTTGGGGCGAGACGAACTCTGACCAGACACTACGGTTTCGACCGCTTTTCCGGAACTGCTCGGGACCAATAAAACCTGAACGACCAGATTTTTTGCATGTTTCGCACCTGTAATACACCGTCTGATTAGTTCGGTTCAGGTAATGCAATCGGACCTTTATCCACTCTCCATTGGCCGCTAGACCGTACCCCCAGACTCGGAACTTGGTCCATGGCGGGCATAAACGCATCCCGTTTTAGACCTTGAGAGCTTTCTTGAGTGTATACAGTTTTGTGAATCATTCGAGACGGATGAGATATTCCTCAGGACTTTTGCATCACCAGGTAAACAAAAATTTTCTGTTTACAATCTGCGCGGGGCTCTTACATAACTACAGTTTCTTTTAATTTTATAATTAGTTTTAGTAATTTTTCAGATTAATAATAATTCCTAATCTTCGTCCCACAATAATAAATACATTCTAATACTGTATAATTATACAGTAGTAGATTCGCAATGGAATCTTCATCCCACAATAATAAATAAATTCTAATACCGTATAATTATACAGTAGTAGATTCACTTTCGAATCTTCGTCCCACAATAATAAATACATTCTAATACTGTATAATTATACAGTAGTAGATTCGCAATGGAATCTTCATCCCACAATAATAAATAAATTCTAATACTGTATAATTATACAGTAGTAGATTCACATTCGAATCTTCGTCCCACAATAATAAATACATTATAATACTGTATAATTATACAGTAGTAGATTCACATTCGAATCTTCGTCCCACAATAATAAATAAATTCTAATAGGCCTACTGTATAATTATACAGTAGTAGATTCACATTCGAATTTTCGTCCCACAATAATAAATAAATTCTAATACTGTATAGTTATACAGTAGTAGATTCACATTCGAATCTTCGTCCCACAATAATAAATAAATTCTAATACTGTATAATTATACAGTAGTAGATTCACATTCGAATCTTCGTCCCACAATAATAAATAAATTCTAATACTGTATAATTATACAGTAGTAGATTCACATTCGAATCTTCGTCCCACAATAATAAATAAATCCTAATACTGTATAATTATACAGTAGTAGATTCACATTCGAATCTTCGTCCCACAATAATAAATAAATTCTAATACTGTATAATTATACAGTAGTAGATTCACATTCGAATCTTCGTCCCACAATAATAAATAAATCCTAATACTGTATAATTATACAGTAGTAGATTCACATTCGAATCTTCGTCCCACAATAATAATTAAATTCGAATACTGTATTGTATTATTATACAGTAGTAAATGCGAATTTATAGTTCATAAATTATAAAAGCAACTCTCTCCATCTACCGCCTTCCTCCTGGCCAACATATTGTAACAAGTTTGGAAATACACAATAAACGATTTCACTATCGATTACTGAAAACAATAACATTGCATTTGATCGGTTAGAGATTTATGTCACGCGACAGACCAAGGGATTTTTTAATAAGCTCCGAACCACGTAATTAATTCCTCCATCAGTGGACACTTTGCCGCTTCTATACAGTCTGGATTTCAGTAATTTACTGAACAATACGGGCGAAAACAATGGCGTCACTAGCACACAAAGGCGTTCTCGTTCAGTTAACGAACTGTTTTTTTGCGCACTAAATTCATTTTGTTTCCGGCTCGATTCAACACCACAGGCAAATTGAATTTCGGTTTGAAGAGTTTTATCATCGGAAATGAAAACTGTATGAAACGTTATAAAGTTCTTGACGAACTAAAATGTGAAATTTGGATCAAACTATTAATATGAAGAAAAAGTAAGATAAATATAAAATACTGTACAAATGTCACATTCGTCTCAACAGCACGCTCAACTCAAAAGTATGATGAGGGCTAAACCTTTAAAATTGAGAGTTCTAAAGGTTCGTATAAGTTCTTTTAGACTTTTATTGCTCGCTTACGAACTCTCGTATTTATCCTTATTGAGTGACTACTGTTTAAGAGATGAACTAACCAACCTCTAAGAAGAGTCATAAGTTCTATAAACGTGAATAAGTTCTCTTTTATCCTTTTAGTCGTAGCATATTATTTGGGTAAGGAACCTAATCCTTATCCTTAAAGAGTCACTACTGTTTAAGAGATGAACTAACCACCCTCTAAGAAGAGTCATAAGTTCTATAAACGTGAATAAGTTCTCTTTTAGCCTTTTAGTCGTAGCCTATTGTTTGGGTAAGGAACCTAATCCTTATTCTTAAAGAGTCACTACTGTTTAAATACGAACTAATCAACCATAAGAAGAGTCATAATAAGTTTTTAAGGCTGAAAATTTATGTTAAAGTCTTTTATTGTTTGCGTTTTGAGCCTCATTCTCATCCTCAATGAGTCACTACTGTTTAAGAGATAAACTAGTCACCCTTCCAAAAGAGTTATAAGTTCTATAAACTTGAATATGTTCTTTTTATCCTATATATGGACTCTCATTCTTATCCCTAATGAGTCACTCCTGTTTAAAAGAGGAACTAACCCACTTTTAAAAAAAGCGTCATAAGATCTAAAAGGCTTGAGTAAGTTCTTCTTTAGCCTTTTATTACTTACTCTCATCCTTTCCCTTACTGTTTAATGTGAGTCATCACTGTTTAAGAGAGGAACTAAACCGACTAAAGGCTGAATAGATTTTTTTTACCCTCTGTTGTAAAGATTCTTATCTCTAATCTTAAAGAGTCACTCCTATTTAAAAGATGAACTAACCAACCTTTAAAAAAAGTGCTATAAGATTTAAAAGGCTTCAATCAATACTCTTTTAGCCTTTTATTTTTAGCGTTTCCTCTTACTGTGTCACCATTGTTTAAGGGAAGAACTAAACCAATATATTTTTATAATTTTCCGTCTGTAGTTTATAATAAATTTGGTTTATTATGGACTAATAAATGACCCAATCTCTAGTTAGTTATAAAACATTGTTAAACGTTTCGACTTCTAATTGGGGTCTTCTTCAGAACGTAAACATTTTTTTATAACACTGTCCATCAAATAAGAAATAAAGTCACATTTAAAACAACACAAGTCACAACAATTTGATTTCAAATATAACAAAACACAACGTACAAAATATCAAAGCAAATTAGTTATATTAAAGTCCTCATAAAGACAGTCCATCAACGAAGAACCGATCCAGCAATATTATTCGAACATGATTGTCATGAGCAATAGAATACAATGAGCAACAATGTTTAACCTTAAACACAATAAGAATCACTAAAATTGTTTAAATTATTTTAATTTACGCCCCTCACGGAATGCAAAAAACCTTTATACCTTATTATAACTTAGCACATTCCAAACTAACCCTATTGCGTTATTACTATTTGGAACATGAATTAACCGATACAGATGGACAGTCACTCTAATCACGCCTAGCCACTTGAGCCATGATTTTCCCTCCTCAAAACAAAACCTTAAGTAAGTATATTCCAAATATTTGTACTAAGTAACTTAATAGAATCACTGAAATTAAATGCGATTCTGTACTATCGGACTAACTTTACAAACAGACTAACATCAATATTGATAAAATAAGGCAAAGAATAAAATCACAAAACGCACAACACATACAATAAAAAAATTGAAGTAAATTATTGAAGAGTATAATAGTGATATAAAAAATATAGATATTTGAAATAAAATAAAATTATAGTTTTTACCAGTTACTGTACTTAAAATAGAGAATAATTTATTAAAAAACAGTTTTCTTATTAAGGCGTATGTTTTGTAACAAATAGTATAACAAATGTCTCTACATTTCACTTTTTCAATTCCTTCTATTAGTTCACACTCTCCCTATATATATCTTCTTAAAATTTTCAATCGTCAATAAAATACTTTTAATTCATTCACTCAGGTTCAAACACATTTTTTAAACTTGTAGTGGATGAGAATTGATGTTAATACAGTTTTTCTAAATATTAATTTAATAATTAAATTTAATGAATTCATTTTAGTTTTATATGGGAGAAAAACATTTCACAAAAGGGGCAAATTATGCAATATAGTTATTTCATCCCATTTGGCTTATAATAATTGATAAAAAACGATTTCATAAAACAGATGATTTTATGTTACAGGTTATGTGGCAGAACAGATGTTTTAACGCATAGGTTATGTTACTTTATTTATATTAATTGTAATTATTTAATATGAAATAACGAAAATAAAATTAGTCTTTGTTGACCTAAGTAGGAATTGACTTTAACAAAATTGTCTATATTACTTTTTATCTTTGTTACTTCTAAAAAGAAACTCTCTTTTCATCGGCAATGAATAGACACTCAAGAAATTAGCTTCTATTTTTCCATTTGCCGCCGATAAACCGCATGCGAGCGACGAGTAGTCACAATGGGCGCCCGACAATAGGTTTCTTAACGACAGCGCTCCGAAGCTAACGAGAAAACCATAGCTTCGATGACTTGCCCAACACTTGAACCCTGCCGGGTTTATTCAACGATTTAGCTACTAAACGGGGGTAATTAGGCTGTGCGATATTTACACAGCGCCGAGGAATGACATGTTTTGCAAGTGGAGCTCAGACTTCGCGTCCGCACGTGAAAGAATTTCTAACGAAACCAATGAGTTCCGCTAAAGTCAAGAGACAATGGACGATATGGAGTAATCGAAGGTGTGAAACGTTCGGCCACGCTCATTAAAATGACACAAGCAAGAGCCGAACCGAGCGGACAGGCTTTGGTCACTATGGATGAAGAAAACTGTCTCCATCGCTGTCTTTAGAGGTGAGTATAGCTAGTCACTTGTAAGCTGGAGCGAGATCGATCGATAGATAACCTGTACTAGCCCTATTAAAAACATTGGTTTTTGTAGTGCAAGTTGCATCAAAAGCCATCGCTAAGAAATTGCAGGCGTTGCGGTCGTTAGAAAACTGATATAAGTAATAAATTTTCAAACCTTCATCTAAATGATTTGGTTAATATGAGAAATCAAATAAAATAATATTTATTGCAGCCTTTCGGCCTTGTCAAATCTAGATTAGACCTATTATAATATAGGGGAATACTATATCTCATATTATATTGTTTGTGGAACGGTCTTTTGCTTCCTCTACCCTTCCCCCATGCTCTCCTTTCGAGGTAGCTTAGTTACTTGCTTTTAATTACTCAACGGTAACAGTTTCCGACGCGTGTGATATACGAGCGGGTATATCGTATCTATTTGTCGGTAAAAAATAAATTACCTATGGAGTGATAAATATCTTATTTAATTAACGGCGGCTTAGTTTAACAGTGAATAGAGGACTAATAATCTTAAGATCCTAGGTTCGAGCCCCAGTAACGTCAAACAATTTGTATCTTTACAGCTCACAGGTCGACTCGCTCTTCAAAAATGAGTACCTATGGTCTAGCATATTTGGCAATTACAGCATCAGTGTCGGGCACATTACCATTATTGAATACCGCATGCCCCCAGTAAATCAACTATACAATGACCTTCTTGGGCCATGTTGATGGTGTAAAAGGAATAATTATTATCACCAAGAATATCCTTTTTTGAAATTCAAAAACGTTTTCACCGCTTAAAAATAACACGCACTTGTATGATTACGCCAGGGATACACTCGTTTATAAATATCTACTTCGTACCAAACTTTTACCCCAATACGTCCGTCAATATTTTAAAACTAGCCCTAATTGTAATTAAAGATAAATTTAGCTTAACGCACTTAACCAACTAAGTCCATGAATCCTCTCACAAAATGTTTATGACCAGGAAAATATAAACGTCCTCTAACGATTAGGTTAGGTTAAAATGAATTCAATTTGAATGATTTGGTTAGGTTGTTTGACTAAAATTAGCTACTTTGTACCTAAAATTTGATTTAAGTGAAAAAATTGTATAAAATTAAGAGATTTGGGTGGGTGGTTAAGAAAAAATGTAACCTATTTATTCGAAAAGGATATTCATACACACCGTTCCGAACCTTCAAACAACTGTCGTGTAGTAACGTAATTAAAACAAACCCATCAATTAATCTTAACTACAGTGCAAAAATGTGTTAATTTAAACCAACAAACCGGCTTTTAACAGTAAGACTATACTTTTTCGTTTATATAAGCATCGCTTGGAATTAGTGGCAAGATTAAAATATGAATGATTTGACTGGTCTAAAAGGAATGCCAAATTAAAAACCTAACCTGTACGAGTATTTCCTTTAACTTTCCGCTCAAGATTTATCACCCGACAGCACAACCAGTAAGTTCATACGTCAGAAGATTTCAAGAACAGCGAATTCCCAGTCTGTGAGTATTCCGGTGTTTCCGAGAAGCACGTATGAGACAAAGGCGAGCAGCAAAACCGCGGCATCGGCTGCTCTTTCAAAATAGCGTGCACTTTGGCTAAGCATTGTCTAGGTGTCTAAACAATGCAGCTTTATTCCGACGAAGGTCAAAGAGCTGGCCTTCATTAAACTCATGCACAAATTTATTATTATTTACTGATGAAAGACGCGGAGGATCCATTGTGTTTCTGGGTACAGAAAGGCCGCAAGAGCCGTCAGTCGGTTTCGAACCTTATACACTGAATTTGGTTTTACCAGATCTTACAGTCTAAAGTTTCTGAGAGGGCAGTGTCTTTAGGCTTATAATCCTGGGGCAAAAGTCTACCGTTTGCTTGGGAATTAGTCCCCTCCCCTATTGCATACTTTAAAATGGAAGCATATTGTATGAAAGCATAAAATGGAAGCATATTGTATGGAAGCATACAATGGAAGCGTATTGCATGGAAGCATATTTTATTCGCAAAAATAACATTACGAAGCGAACAAAAAAACCACTACTTAGTTTCACACTAGGTCAACGCATTGTTCAATGCTGTGAGTAACGAACAAGACTTGTTCAGGTGTGTTGTGTTGGTGTGAGTCTGTGGTTGTGTTATTGTTCATAGAGTAGTTGTTAATTATGTGCTCAAATACAAAAACCTCAAAATGTACAACATAAAAACTGTAAGTTTTATTGATATTTTTTACCAGACTTTATTATTTCTTTTTGGCCGCAACTAGTACGAGTCCCATCTAGCAGCTTGCTTTTTGAGGGGGGATCAAAAATTAAGGTTTGTTTCAGTAGATAGCGACTTGATACTCTAGTACTGGTAATGATGTGCAGGTAATGTTGCTTTGGAACAAGATCCAAAGGATTTGTGTGCTAAAAGCTGGCAACCTGTGAACTAGGTGTAGATCTGTAGGGATCTTGTGTTGCTGGAACCGCTCTAAGTAATTCACTGTTGCAGCGGCGCCCTCCACTCTCACCCTCTTCATCTTGAGGTCTCTGTTTATGGTAGAGTTTCGGATGTACCATGGAGCCCTCACTATGGCACTCAATACTTCATGTTGTAAGCGCTCGATAACTTGTAGATTGCTGCTCTTGGCGCAACCCTAGAGTGGCAACCCATATGTCCATAAGGGCTTTAGCAGTTGCTTGTGCACCAGCAATTTACTGAAGGCGCCCGACTCAGTATACCGATCTATAAGCCACATTAGACTTCTGTACAGGTCTCCAATTCATCTTTTATTTCAGTTGGACTTTCAGTTTAGTTTAGGGTACAGCTTTAGACTTAGGTATTTCACCTCTTTGCTGTAAGGGACGACTTGGTTCTTTATTTTTTTCTAATATTTTGTTTCTGGCGAAAAAAACACTTGTGGTTATCATTGCCAATCAACAACTAAGACAAAAAAGCAATATTTGGGATACAACAAAAACATAACTTAAACATAACAGTAATATTAAAATTAAATATGTAACAATAAATATATAACAAAAAAGAGAAACGTAACAATAAATAACAATAAATCTATAACAATAAAAAAACCCTTATTGTAGAAAATAAATAGAAGGATTGAAAAATAACAATAAAATATACAAAACAATAACTAACAAAATAGCAACAACGAACAATATAACAGTAAATAATTAACTGACTATGAGTTTTGTACTCGGATTTATTGGTAAATGTAACATGAGCTGATTTGCTTTCATTAAGCTTTACGCGCCACTTTCTAAAAATAATCTAAGTTTTCATTTTGAAGTTCACAATAAATAGGTTATTATTTGCTATTCAAAGCTGTGAGGGGGCGGATGACACAGGATTATAAGAGTCAGTCGCTGTTTAAGGCCTCGCGGCTCTTCTGTAACTTTACAAACCGTTGTCACTTAAAGACACTAGAAATAATTAATTATAAATTAGAACGCAATATAAAAGTGTGTATAGAGAATTCAGTACGTATTGAGTTTTTGCGACTTGTCATAGTAATAGAGCTAGACAAAACGTGTTGGAGACAAAAGAAGCGAGCTAACGGTCAGAATTTGGGACCAAGGTCTGGTCCTTTGAAACCCAAAAACATTTCAGTAAGAGTAGAACTACAGAAATGGAAATTTATCTAATATAAACAGTATATTATTGTAAGGAAGGGGAATTTATAAAAAATTAATTTCCTGTGTCTAAAAGCGACCCACTGGTCTGCTGTCTTCGCTACTGTTTTGTATTATTCATCCTTCTTTTTGTATCTTAAACAATTTAAATATACATATTTCACGTTAGTTTATTTATAACAGATAGGGATTTGGTGGCGACCGGAAATCCCCTCGTTTTAAGGGTAAGATAATTTTGTATTTGTCCAGGGCCTCTTAGATCATCCATCTTCAAATATCTATCGGGAAATCTCAAACATCAACTCAACGGTTCGTAGACAAACAGTTGTGAACGTGTATGTTTTCCGAACACTAGACGATAATTTAGAAAATCGATTATCGAACCATTTCCGCTGAGTATATAGCCTAGATTCTTATGTCGAATCCAATCTAGAACTCCGTGGCTGTATAGTTATAATAAATCGACATATTACCCAAGACATTACTAAATCGCAAAAGCAATCAAGGCATCGGATGACCTTTGATCGATTCATTGTTCGATCCGTAGTGCGCGAATATATATTGGCAGCATTAAGGCGCGCCTGACCTATTCACTGCAACCGCGTCACGAAGGGCCTCTCTTCCTTTCTTCTGTTGTAATTAAATGTGCAGTGCCTATCGCTGTCGATATGACATAACAAAGGCGTTGCGCGCGCAGATGTCCAAAGTTCAATCTCGTGTGAATCTGTAACCATATGTCGAGACTTAAAATATGACGTAAAACGTTATTTAAGTAGTTGTTAATGAAGCCACTGGAGCAGCACTGGTTATATTAATTATTTTACATTTTAACACAATAATAATAATGAACCGAATACAGTTTAAACAATTATTTTTAAATAAATTTCTGTTAAACTTGGTACATTGCTAACCTACTATGATTTTCCCTTTTCTTGTATTTTATTCAAAAATATATTGAGAATAAGACAGAAGTTATAAATACTGACTAAAACATTAATTATCGAAGTTTCTTGATGTAATCATCTTGAATTCACTGATTAAACTAATTTTAAACTACTTAACTATGTGAATACGTAATTGCTTACTTGCTCGTAAGCAAGTAAGCAGTTACGTATTCACTTAGTTAAGTAGTTAAAAATTAGATTAATTATCGACTTGGAAACATAACCTCACTTGTGCAAACATAATCCTTTAGGAGTAGCACCAATATATACCTATATTAAAATATATCTTTAATTATCTGGTTAGGATAGTTTTGGTTACAAATAAGTAATATAAAAAAAATTTAAGTCAATTCTTACCTAAGTCAACCAAAGAAAAATGTATTTTAATTACTTTTCATTAGAAATTATATGAAAATTTGAATTATATTTTATTATATTAAATAATTACAATTAATATCAATATGTATATAAATATGACAGAACTACAATATTTAGAGGCAAAATAGAGAGTGAAATTATTAAAATCGAATAATTAAATTCAATTAAAGAATTAATATTTGAATAAACTCTATTGACATCAAGTGTTATTCCTTACAAGTTTAAACAAATGTATTTGAACTTGAGTGCATGATAAAAAGTATTTTATTACCGATTCAAAATTTGAAAGAATAGTGAAGTTAAGAAGTTGGGTTCTATTGCCGTAAGTATATGAATAAACGAGTCGTATACCTGCTGTCATTAGAGCAGTGACGAAGTTTGTACAATCAAGGCTTTCTCTATATATTTTTCTTAAAACAAACTAACACAATGTTTACTATAACTACAAATTATTTTACCATTAAGCTTATTAATTTTACATTTAACATTACAATTGTCAGCGAAATTACAAAACTTTTTCAAAGTTTTGCTACAGTCTTATGACAGAACATGACAAAATGCGTAAAATAATATGCGGAAGCACATTGTAACTTTATGACAAATATTTTGAATATTTTATGGCAATGTCTCCATTATTTACAAGTTCTCGTATTTTCCAACAATTTTGCACTTTTATTACTTTATTTTAGTGTTTTATTTTACATTGGACATTATCTTGACAATGCATTTCTTGGACTTTATTATTATTTCACAACAAGAGCTTTTCTTGGATTAGCGAATAGGAATTTTAGAAAGGTAAATACACTGTTATTAAAGTTAGGAATATTTTCCAACAGTACGATTGCGTGGCAAAGCCAGCTGTTAACGTGATAGAAATGTCATTAAAATATTTCCCAGCTTTACAATTGTCTTAAACACAATTATTTGCTTAACAAACACACATGTACCAACAGCTTTGTTGTGACACAAAGCTTACCTATGCATTATGTTTATAAAGAATCATGATTTAAGCGTTCGCTTCAGTGTTTATTTACTTGAATTAAACATTGGTTTCCGGTTACAAGAACGGGATGTTGCGATATTTGGCGCACAATTTGTCAATCAATCAGTCAATGATTGCGCAACGCTCATGTGGGATCGTGTTTGTAATTCTATTCCAAGGAAATATTCTGTTACGACAACATTCACTGCAAAACGTTTCCACCAAGGCTTTATTTTGTAAGGCGAGACTAACCTAACCTAGCTAAACCAAAACAAAACAAAATCAATCAAACCTAACTTATTCAATGCAAACCAAACCTAACCTAAGCTTCTAACCTAACTAAACCAACTAATCTAACCAAAACAAAATATAGCCTAACCTACTTAAAAAAACAAACTCAATCTAACCTAACTTATCCAAAGCAAACCAAACCTAAACATATGCTCACCTAACCTAACTAAACCAAACCCAACCTAATCTATTCAAACCAAAACTAACCTAATCAATTCTAACCTAACCAATCCAGAACAAACCTAACCGTGTAAAAATAGAACGTAACACTTGCTCTTTCTCGTCGGAATGTCTTTTAATTAGATACATAGAAGAAAATTTTACCTTAGAGTGGTTTTTATGAGGGTTTTATTAACGGAATACAGAGTACATTGTGTCACATTATCAATAATGTGATTTATCGGTTGGAAGATTAATTCACGTTGTCACGAACACAGGTTATCGGTAGATGTAGAGACGGGCAGTTCAATAAAAGTTAATACGCCAGAAATTGGGAGACCTGAATTATTTGGGCCTAAAAACGCAAAGGGGACGGTAGCTAAATTCACAATGGTGAATTCCTATAATTATTTCGCACGTAAATATTACAAGCGTTGTTTTAGGGTCAAGTAGATTGTATAGCTGTAGGCAATGCAAAGATGGGATACTGATGTAGAGAGAATGGATGAAAGTAGGTTGGGTAAGTGAAGCAGCCAGAATGGGAAAAAGTAGGGTGGACAAGTGATAGAGAGAATAGAGGAATGTAGAGTGGGCAAATGAATTAGCCAGAATGAGAGAAAGTAGAGTGGGAGAAAGAGAAAGAATGGGAGAAAGTAAGGTGGACAAGTGACAGAGAGGGAGTTAGTGGGAGAAAGTAGGGTGGGCAAGTGAAGTACCCAAAATGGACAGAGAATGGGAGGAACTAGAGTGAACAAGTGACAGAGAGAGAGAGAGAGGGGGGAGGAAGTAGGGTGGGCAAGTGAAGCAACCAAAACGGGAGAAAGTACGGTTGGTCGGTAAAGCAGCCAGAATGGGAGATAGTAGAGTGGAGAAGTAATAGAGAGAGAGTGGAAGAAAGTAGAACGGACAAGTAAAGCAGCCAAAATGGAAGAAAGTAAAGTAGACAAGTAATAGAGAGAGAATGGGGAAAATTAGGGTGAGCAAAAAAAGCAGCCAGAATGGGAGAAAGTAGGGTAGGCAAGTGATAGAGAGAGAATAGCGAAAATTGGGGTGGGCAAATGAAGCAGCCAGAATGGGAAAAAGTAGCGTGGGAACGTGAAGTAGCCGGAGTAGGAGAAAGTAAAATGAACAAATCAAGCCAGTAGAATGGAGGAGACGAGGTGAGAAAATGAAGCAGCTAAAACGGGAGAAACTGAGGGAGAAAGTGAAGCAGACAGAACGAAAAAATGTAGTTGGCAAGTGAAGCAGGCAGAATAGATAAAATTAGGGTGGAAAATGAAACAACCAGAATATTTTTGTGTTTCTACAAAAATAAGAGAAAAGGGAAACAATCCGAGAGAAATAGAATGGAAAAGAGAGAATGAAAAAAATATGGTGGACTAGTGAAGCAGGAGGAATGGGGAAAACAGAGGGGTTCAGGAGAAGTAGCCATAATAGAATAAACAATTTTACGGAAGTGAAGGAAGAAAGAATCTGAAGAGCAGGGCGAATAAGTAAACCAGGCAGAATGGAAGAAAGAGTCTTGATAAGTGAAACACACTGAATGCGAGAAAATAGAACTTTTTCCTTAATTTTAAAAGACAAATAGAAGGATAATGTAACGTTTGATATTGTTCACATAAGTTTCGAAAGGTTAAACAAATATGCAATTTTGTGAATTTGGAAAACAGTAATCCATTTTCCTCAGAATGTTTATTTGGTGAGGGCCCTTTCTCCATTTCATTCTGTCTGTTGTAGCCAAACCAGTGGAATACTACTTATTTGCTGATGTCAATGCTAAATCCTCTTTAACTAGAGAACACGCTTTATATCGCACAGGAAAATAAGAGTTTAAATAGTAACAATGTTTAGCAAGCTTAAATTTGTAGATAAAATCGTGTCGAACCACTATAAAAACAAATGAACTGGCAGCCAATAAACTGCTGCCTAACATAAGTGGAAAACCGTGTAATTGTGTCACCATTGTTTCATGGCGTATTGTTTAGTGAACTAAAAACAGAAACAAACTATCCACTGATGATGGAATTAATTACCACAGATTAGAGCATATCAAATATAAACTCGTCATCGAGTTATAAATAATGAGATTCTAACATTGTTGTTTGTAATGAAAAAAGACACGTTCTTTGATTGTATTCAATAAAATTTACATTTATTTTCCAACGTTCTCTAGTATAAGTTATCAAGGGTAACTTTGTTTCGGATAACTAGAGCAGGGAACGAAGGCAGTGACGTCACAAGCCAGTCAGTAAACAACCAGTAACATTCGCAATAATCTTTCGTTATAGTGGGGTAGGTACAAGAGACGAGCATCACTCTTTTATTCATAAGTTAACCGTCACGCTTTCAGAGGAAATGTTACAGCGGGAGACAGTGATTTTGATCAAAATGATGCGTTAAAATCCCCTTAGTATGTTTGACTTGAGAAATTACAAGTAGAGAAAAGATCATTACATTAGGATAACGCTTTCATAAAATTTAAACAACGAAAACCCTATAATAAGGCCTTAGAATTCGGTGAAACAAAAAAATAATTAACTGAAAAACAGTAACTGAAAATAAAGTAAAATAAAAAAAATTAGTAGAACCGACATCATTAAATTCTGATGCAGTAGAAATAAAATATTAGAATTTTATTCAACAGAAAAAATGGTTTATGGAACTTAAAGATTCAACACCGAATCCTGAAGTTCTGTCCATTAATACATGGCTATAGATCCACTTATAAGAACTGGATCCAACTACACTAAACAAACTGTATTCATGTTTATCTGAGCACTCAAGGAAACTATTTAACCGACTTATCACTTATTTAACAAACTGTGCTTCGGGAAGATCTCTCCTGGGATTATTTCATCACCGCTTAGTCTTTCTAGTGTTAATTTACATTTTTGTTTTTACTAACATTACAAGAAACGAAGAGTTAGTATTTTGAACAAATATATATATTTTTTTAACTGGTGCAAAAATCTTTTCGGAAAACATATTTTCACAAAATCGACTGATTATATTCTTATATAAATTTTATAAAAAAGTTCATTAAAAAAATAATTTTTAAAACGTATTACAAAAATATATTGAAATTACTTGTAAACTAAGAACAATGTAAAATGTATGTATACAACTTTACACTATTTAACAGTTTTCTTTTTTCAATCCCTTTTATTAATTCATACTCTACCTATATATAGCTTGTTTAAATTTTCGAGCGTTAATAAAATACTTTATTTTCATCCGATCAAGTTCAAATACATGTTTTTAAACTTAAGGAATTTATTTTAGTTTTATATGGAAGAAAAGATTTCACAAAAGGGGCAAGGTATGCAATATAGTTATTTCGTCCCATTTGGCTTAAAATAAGTGATAACATATTATTTCACAAACAACTGATTTTATAAATAATATTCGAGCTGGCTTGTGAGTGAAAGTTATAATTAAAGAATAAAAATATGGTACAACACACAAATATATTTTTTTTTATTTCATACGCGTTTCAACGACTATTTTGTCGTCATCCTCAGTGAAGATACACAAATGAAATTAACTAAAAAAAAAAAACTAAAAAAAAATCTAACTATATATATATATATATAACTAATAAATATATATATTTTTTTAGTTAATTTCATTTGTGTATCTTCACTGAGGATGACGACAAAATAGTCGTTGAAACGCGTATGAAATAAAAAATTGTAAATTTGTGAGTTGTACCATATTTTTATTCTTTAACTGATTTTATGTTATAGATTAAGTTGTAGAACAGCTGTTTTAACGCATAGGTTATGTTACTTTATTTATATAATAGTAATTATTGAATACAAATTAACCAACATAACAGGAACTGACCTAAGTAAGAATTGACTTTAAACATCTTTTATTTTTATATTATTTGTTTATGTCCCCGATAGAGAGCAGGTCTACATGAAGACGCGACCGAATACAATTGAGAGATGACCCTCCTTACATCTCCTACCAGATTTTACGACCCTACCTTTATCCTACACTCTCAGTTTTTCCTACCAATAGTAGATTAGAATAGTTACACTGGGTGATAGTGTAAAAATAACAAATCTTTCAGCCATAATTAAAATTTTTCCCCCGATCTTTATTCGCTGTCATTGTCTATATAGTTTTCATTGTGTTATACCCTTTGTTCCGCTACAATCTCCCTTGTTTCTCTCGTCTCCGTTTCGCCTCTTCAATCTATCAATTTCCCTTTCGTCGCGTTTCTTTGGCCATCTACTGAGTCCACATCACAATCACCTTTTCTCTTCGACATTTGACTATACCCTGTCAACTGCACCTTCATTCTGTTTCGAATCTATTCGTTTCTCACTTGTCATGTCTTGCTTATTCACTCAATTGTCTTCAGTAATCCGTCTATATATCGCTCACGTTGTCAGTAGATATCTATTTCACCGTTTTGAGTGTCACTTTCAATATTGCTTTAAAAATGTGCTTGGTGCGTGTCTTTATGGCAGCGTTTAATGCCTATATGCATGATCTTGTATGTGCGAGTCTGTCTCTCTCTCTAACCTTTCCTCGGAACCAGGCATTCTTCTGATGTTTAAGTTCTAGATATATTTATTTCTCAGTTATTTAGATTATAGAGTACCGTCAACATTTTTTTATTATAATAAAAAATCTACGGAATTAATTTTTAAAAATTAAACGACGATAGTAAAGCGAATTTTAATTAAAGCTTATTCTCTAACATGCAGTCTGTGTAAACACTTGCGTTAGTAGTACTTACTTTTTGCTTAACGAGGACGATCGTTCAAGATATTGGTTGCATATTGGTTATAAGTTAACCAAAAAGTCAGTTACAGTTCGAATTAATAGGGAATAGGCCCTACAATCCCAAAACAAGCGTTGCCAATTAAACAAAAAGTAAGTGCTACTATTTAGGTAAGGCCGGTGTTTAGATATTAATGTATGTTAGTGTATATGAGATTGAACGAATAGCTCAAGCTGAAGAGGTAACCAAATAATATTTAGTAATACAGCATATTTTAGCGAGATCTATTCGAATCGTACAGACATATAACGCTGCATTGATCGGATCGCACAGTATTTGTCTTGGCGTGACGGACATAACCACAACTATACGATACAAAGTGGCCAAGATGGAGTATAAAGACGCGGTATAGTTAATTATGAACCACGAACAGGTAGGTTTTGCTTGTGTCCGTAAGCTCGCGTCCATCGACCGCGCTAGTAATTGCCTCTGTCGAGTCATCGAGTCGACGCTGTAGGAAACGCGTTTTTATCTAGCGTTCTTGTAGTGATATTATTTGCCCGATCGTAAATTGGATTTAACTGTGACTAATGGATTCGGGATAAACAATGGCAGGAAAAGGATAGGGCGGGCAGGATATCACTTCCTTGCGGCGATATGTCGTGACGTAAGACAAATGCTTTACTGTTAGTAGCCTAATCGCGATTAGGATGCGCCACAAAACAAGCAGCAACTAATTATTTTCTGTAATCGTTAAATGCTTATTTATCGTTTGTTTAACTTGTTTGCGCTTAACTTTATGAATATTTATTGTCTACTGGATTAATTCCGTCAGTAGTGAGCCCAAGTTATTTCGACAGTTTCTCTTTAAGAGCATGTCCTTTAAGAGATGTCCTTTCTAGAGTACCTTCTTGCTTTATGCTTTTCTAGAAACACAGACATATTCCTCTATCTGACGCTTCTCCGTCCTGTCTTAACATATGTTCCTCTCTAGCCACACAGTACAACGGTTTTTTTGTCAACCCTTTGTTAAAATTCTTCCCAATCTACGCGATTCCTACCTAACAATCAAATCCTTCAATCCTTTAACGCCCTCATAGACTTCATCGGCAGAGCTGTAAGATCAAATACACGAAAGATGCGTACACCAGGAATATTGTGAAAGATGCGTACAGGATCAAGTTGTGACAGATGACGACGGTAAGCTATGACGTCAGTACATTGTGACAGGCGAAAAATGCGTACAACATTTAGGCGAACACGGAGCTAAACATAGATGTCGCTTAGTTTCTCGGGACTGCTGATCCTTTAAAACGTTAACTATTAGGCCTATACATGATTGCCATCACACTTTTCCAGGCTTTGGACTGGCAAAATGTTAGAGATATGTTGAGCTATCATTTTGGTGTATTTAACATCATCTTGTAGCCTCCGTAGTTTTTATCTTTTCTCATTTTACACAATTTTTGAAATTCCAATCTATATTACAATTTGACCCATTTATGTTATATTACAATCTAATTTTTTGGGTCTAGTCTAATCAATTTTTTTTTATGTAGGAAAGAGATCTTAAACAAACATTAGTTTGTACTTTCAATGTAATGTTTACTGTTTTTTTTGTTTAATTCTTTCGTTCGATTTAATATACTTTCTTTTTCTTCTCTTTCCTTCTAAGCGTAACTCCCGTCTCATGAGCATAGGAGTCGAAGTTTCAGGCTCTTTTGATATTTCGATTAAATCGAACTTATCACCTCGACAAAGTAACCACTGACAACGTGGAAACCCTTTTTTGACCTATTTTGACTGGAAAGATCCAAAAAATTGAAAGTTTTTAGCAAATAGTTTAGGGGTAGATGACCTGGTTTTACGACTGGAGTCGGGTTTGTACGCTTTTTTTGCTTGTCAAGTTTATGACTTACGCTCGTCAATTGCTATTGTTTACTCATGTACGCATACTTCGCTGTACGCATTGTTCGTGCCACCATAAGATCAGGGTATGCACACACCTGGGTTCCAGTAGTACGCCTGGAAGTTCTCTTCTATTTCCAGACCACGTCATTTAGGCATACTCGATTTTCCCATAACTATTTATCTCCCTGCCATTCCCCTCTCTTTCCCGTGCACCACACCTCTTATTCAAACTTATTACACGTAAGCAATTTTTATAATAGTATAAGGTAATTTATAATACCTTAAAGTGGTTTGCTAATAGTTACCTTTTAGTCCTTAGTAGAATTTTGTCAGTCCTAAAGTACATGCACTTCAACCATCTAGTTTTGCTGCTGTTTTTATTGAGATTTCAACGTACGTAAAGGCCGACTGAGATAAAAAATTTAATTAAGGTTCGATGTTGAAAAAAACATGTAATTAGTTATAGAGACATTTAGATAAAAGATTTTAACAACAAATAAATGACAATAGTTAATTATGCTGGAGGAACGAGGGAGAAGAAACGAGGGAGGAGGAGCGAGGGAGGAGGAGCGAGGGAGGAGGAGCGAGGGAGGAGGAACGAGGGAAAAGAAACGAGGGAGGAGGAACGAGGGAGAAGAAACGAGGGAGGAGGAACGAGGGAGAAGAAACGAGGGAGGAGGAGCGAGGGAGGAGGAGCGAGGGAGGAGGAGCGAGGGAGGAGGAACGAGGGAGAAGATTAAATTAAGTAGTGCAGATACGGAAAAAGGTAATGAATGGATGAAAAGGAAATGAATTACTTTGGAATTTATGTAAGAGAAAAAGATTGTTCATGTTTGTGTTTCAACTAAGGAACTATGCATTAGGTAAATCCAAAATCGAAATATATACGTCGTAAAAGTTTACCAAACGACTAGATAAGTTGCGCGATAAATCAAAGCGTGGACGGAAGGAGCATCGCATTAGCTAATCGCAATTCCTTGCACGCATAGTTCGTATCACGCGACGCATTCCGTCGTAACGATCACGTGCTTTACTAACCTTCCAAGGGGCTGTCGCGAGTTAGTGCGTAGCCGAGTTCGGGACATTGACAGCTGGCGCGATCGTAAACACATTCCTGTCTGCACGATAGGGGATGCGTTTGTCGTTTGACTGATGGAAAGTAACATCTGTAAACTGTATTGTGATGAATCGTGTGCTTATATGCTGGCCCTAGTAAAACTATAATCTGTTTCCTGGTGAAACCATATGGTACAAAATTTTAAATTTATATGGTGATTCGTATTACCACTATATGCTGCCCCTAGTAATACTATATTCTGACCCCCCTACGTTAAAAAATATGCTGGTCCAGAGTAAAACTGTATGATGCTCCCTAGAAAAACTATATACGGCCCTAATAAAACTAAATGTAGCCCATAGCACAGGTAAATACTGACCCTAGTGAAACTATACAGTTCTCCATATCAAAACTATATGGTGGCCCTAGTAACGCTATATTACATCCCCTAGTAGAACTATATGCTGTTCCATAATAAAACTATTATCAGCCCATAGTAAAGCTAAATACTGCCCCTAGTAAAACTATTTAGCTCTCCATATACAACTACATGCTGCATCTATATTACATCCCATAGTAAAACACTATGGTGCCGCTGGTAAAATTGTACGCAGTTCCCTAGTAAAACTATACGTCGTCCAGTAAAAACCTATATGCTGTCCTTGTAAAACCGTATTATGTTCCCTAATTAATCTATATGCTGTCCTGGTAAAACTGTATTATGCTCCCTAATGAACCTATATGCTGTCCTGGTAAAACTGTATTATGCTCTCTAATAAATCTATATGCTGTCTTGGTAAAACTGTATTATGTTCCCTAATTAACCTATATGCTGTCCTGGTAAAACTGTATTATGCTCCCTAATAAATCTATATGGAACTCTATAGTAAAACTATATGGTGCCTATATTATAGCTATACTCTGCAATTAGAAAAAAAATATATGCTGCAATTAAACGAGTATAAGCTACCCCTAGTAAATTCATATGTTGATCCCTAATAAAACTATACGTTCGTCGGATTGTACTTATACAGGTTCTCGCACTCACGCACGCACTCACACAATCTAATGAATACTTCTCTATTTTCTACAGAAATGTCTCCGTTTATAAATTTGGAAGAATTTAATTATGGTTTTACTTTTTTAGAGAAGAGATTTTCCTCTGACGTTTAATCGTATGGCTTAAGTTGAACATTTATCCAAAAAAACTTTAAATACTCAATTTGTATGTTTTGTAGCCTACTGTAACATAAGTTTAAAAATCTGGATAAATGTCAAATAAATTTTTTACAAGTTTTGCAACCTTAAAAAATTATTAATTTCTTGTTCTATTCTATATTTCGGACGAGCATATATTTTTTTATGGAAAACTAATTCATCGCCAAAACGTAGTTCTTACAAAATCCTGATTTAGTTTCTACCGCCATAATACAACCACAGTAACCGAAAACGCCAAGTGTCACGTTCAGATCGTGTGAAAAGAACACGGATTACGACGTATCTGCCTGTTGAACATAAATCAAATCAAGCGAGGATTAGGGATTAAATCCTTCACAATCCTTTAGACATGGCAGCAACTGACAATGACACGATTCAAGAGTGAAACAAAACTAACAATAGGGAAAACAGATTGAATGCATACGTGACAAATAGTGGCTCTACACTCAAGGTCACCGCTTCGAGTCGTTCACCTGTTGAGAGTTGCAGGGTGCAGTAGATGCGTAGTCGTAAGAAAGAAGGGTCCTTCTGTAGTACTGGATTTTCCTGTCGCCAAGAGCTTATTATGACATATTTAAATCCCATATGCTGTACTTACTATAGCTAAGCAAGTACAGGACATTTTTAAAATTCCATGCAGAAAAACATCAAAATGGAATAAGTTTTTTTATCAGAATAAACTTAAATGAAAAATTCTTAAGTAGCCAAAACGTCATCGACTTTGAACAAAAAATGGTGGATGTTTATGTAGAAAGTCCTAAAGGAAACGAAAATATGAAAAAAGATGTCCTGACAAAAATTTCCAAACCAGGATTCACGGATGGGATAATTATATATTTTTAAAATTATTTACAAATTTAATTTAAGAATTAAATATTGATTTCAAATACTAAATAATAAATTTAAATACCCGTTTTTAATTAATGTGGAATTATTTTGCTTTTTAAAGAACGAAATTACGAACTCATTACCAAAAATTACGAAAAACGAACCCACAATACTATGGCTTACATTCCAATAATTACTTTCATAAATCCAGATAATATAATACAATTGTACATAATAATTTACTGAAATTTATATAAAATAAACTCTACAGTTAATTAATTCACAAATTTCCTAATGACTCATTTAACATATATCTTGCATTAATAGGTTTTCACTAGTCGCAAACACAAGAAATGTTTATTTAAAGTTAATAACAATTACTTTCTGTTGATTTGAATGTAATCGTCAGCAATATTGTTTAAGAATATTGTTTAAAAAGTTAATATTTTAATGTTTTTGAAGAATATAAAAGCTAGGCTTCATTAATTTCAAATGTTTACTTTGAAGGAGATGTAGCCTGGAATTTCTTCTAAGCCATTATCATGGAATGATTATATTTGCATTAAAATTGCTATTAATTATAGGTGAAAAAAGACTCTACTGGCTAATTATAATTACTTGGACGGTGTAGATAAATAGCACGCTCAACTTACAGTCTCGCTTTTTCAACCCACCGTTTAAATTACCGGTCAATGGTTTTTATGGTAAGTAAACAAGCACGCCGTGTAACTTGCAACTAGAACTGCATGCATACCCACCATTGATGTCTCCGGCCAATGCACCTGCCCTAACAAGGCAAACATTTAAATGTTTTTTCGCCGTTTTATTGTTACGTTACTCCAGAGATTGCATGTTTCCGTCTAATTATCTCGCGTAAAACAAACATGTTCAAAGAATGCACAGTAAAAAGCGAGCGTTTGCGAACAATTAGCGAGGGCTCTGAACATCGAAAGTGGGCGAAAGTCACGACCTAGTTTTCCCGTTCTCAGGGAATTACAAAATTACCGATTCGCTTTATTGTCCGGGCGGCTCCTCTTTCACACAGGCATTGAACTTTTTTGTATGAATACAGCCTCAGGCTCACATGATTGTTCGGCTTGGGTGTCAGCAGGTTAAGTGAGGAAGTAAGGACATGTTGCGTAAGCAGATGGCGTGTTGATGGAAACTTCGTGGTTCTTGTTAAATTATACGTTTACATGAAGCATCCAAAAAGGAATAAAACTGTTTTCTATAATACGATGCTTGAAAAATGTTTCAACTATTTAAGAAGTCTTCTTTAGGTAACGAAGTTTTAAAAACAGTTGTAAGAATCAATTTACCATTACTTGTTCTTTGTCAATTACTGTCATGTTTTTCCAAGGCTATCGTTTATTTACACTAATTGATCAATAAATATTGTTTGGGGGTATAGATACAACGTGTTTAGGTATTTTATAACACTCCACTTGTAGATTCTCACTGAAAAACCGCGCGTTGTATGCTTCATATCTAAGGGTTTCTAGTAATGATTAGCAGATTCGTAACATGTTGTTCCTTTTTTGGGGCTTTTATATTAAAACTGCCCTGTAATAGGTAAAACTAAGTCTCTGCTTCAAGAGGGTATAACTTTTGTGCATATGGAAAATGTGAACCTGGGCAAAATGTGCAGAAATGGAAAATTTAACGCAACCAAGATTAAAGTAAATTAATAAAATAACCGTGGTCTGGGAAATTGGAGAGTGCCATGGCTTACGTTTCGGGAGTCACCCATTCTGCCACTTTCTATCGCAGTACGTCATAGAGGGGTATCTGTGTTACATCCTCGAATAGGGTGAAGGTAAGAGAGGTGGAAAGCAGAGGAGGGGATAGGGGAAGCGGGTTTTATAATCTTCCCTTGTAGATCTCGTGGTGTTGGGAGAAGAGATATAAGTTTAGAGTGATGTTGAATACTTCCTTGAAGAAAAACTGCCCTTCACTAATACACAAAAAAATGTTAGCCTATATTGTCAGAAAAAGGAAGTATATCTTGTCAATGCAGAGTAAAAATGAAGTTTTATTCTCGTTTCGGTTTATTAATCCGTATTTTTACTTTTTAAAATTGCTATTTGTATACATTCATTTATTCCTACTTTGGTTTATAGGGCCAAACATCTTTAGTCTTGACGCTACGTTACAAGACGACAGCGGAAGAAGCATAAAGCCAAGATTCGTTTGTCGGATCTCAAGGTCACTCAGCAACAGTAAAACGATCCCCGACTGTTCTCCCTAGAGTCGTGCGTCTCCCATCACGTTTGCTCGACACGTTTAGACTACGGGAGAACAATCTCTGCGTTGCACAAAACTCTTGCATAACACAACATGCCTTTAAGTCCTTTGTCACTGGTCGAATCTTTGTCGTACAGAAATTATAATGTTTTGCGATATCACTTTGAATAAAAAAATCAACTATTATTATTCCCAATATTTCGATGTATATAATCTTCATTTGATAGTGTTGTAAAATGAATATCGGTGTGTCTTCCTGAACACCACCCAGTCCACGTGATATTATAATCTATTCCTTGCTCCCAGAGGATCATCCCCTAGTTCATCTACATTTCATAATTTTCCCCTTTAAAGTGGACGTAACAAATAGACTACTTGTTGACCCCAATAGAGAGAAGGTCTGCTTCAGTAATGACCCAGCCGAACCGATGTCATGATCTTCTTATATCCTTTTTTACCAAGGGGTTGTATGTCTTATCGTAATCCTACCCAGGCTCGCATCCTTCTATTTTAGGCGATAAGAATCGTACTGTTTTATAGCGTTAAAACTTCAAAAAAACTTGAAATTCGTTCTTAATTTTTTCTGTTCAAACTCTTAGAAAGTAAATAAACCACACAAAATAAAGGTTCTTCTATTTGGTTAGTTAAGGTGAAGGAACAGTTCTGAAAATTGTGAATAAATGTGAACAAGCATGATTAGGATATTGCTATAGCATTTACCTAGCATATACGAAAGGACCATGGTTCCTTTGCGGAAGGTTGCCACCCTGAAAGCGTCTTACTCTCCATCGGGGTATGTCGGTGAGATTAGGGACAAGAAATGAATAATAAGCACTGTGATTGGGCTAAGGTTCGCACGGGTAATTTTGTGCAACGACCACAGAGGAATCTGTAAAAGTGTAATAACGTTAGGAGAGTATATCTGCTATGGGTGTTTGGAAGGTTTTGGGTGTTTGGACGGGTAAACAAGTACTACTATTGTAATGTTATAAAACCGTCTTAAAACTTTCCACTCACTCCTCGTAGAGACAGTGGAAGTAGCCTATTACTTGTCAGAACGGATTTGGTTTAAAGAAAGTTTTAAATACAAACATACTAATTAAAAGCTGACTTTAAGGAAGATATTGAAATAGCTGACTTGGTTTTAATCTTACCACACCAAGAAACAATTGGAACTTAAAACCTGTAAAGGCGTCAAGATGCAGGGTTTTACACACACAAAATAGCTAGAACACAAATGCAATAGTAATTTTATTCAGTAAACGCGTTTCAACTAGAATAACACCATCTTTAAAGAATGAAGTTACTATAAATTATAAATGAGCCGATCAGTTATTAAAAATAAACGTTTTTGTAACATCACCAGAGCTGGACATATAAAACCCACTTGGCTGTCTTACTGGATATGTATTGAGGAACGATTCTCTGAATAGCCATTGTAAACGTAATCTTCTCTGGAAGATTGTAACGTAAAACAAGAAGTAAATTCGGAAGAAGTGGAGGATGAAAGTGATTGAAAGAAACCCTGCGAGGAAAACAGATTATGTATGGTGTTGGTTAACATGCTAAGGTAATGTGGGTTGGCATACCTTACACGCACATTAAACGTATTAGAAGGTAAGTTCTTTCCATGAGCGTGGCCAAACATACTGAACAAATTTCATGAACGATTACAAAGTAGAATTAGAATAATTCTAAATAATAATAAATACAATATCGAAATGTATTTATTTTTCCACTATACGTCTTTCAAAACTTATTGTATATAATATTTTCTTACCTAATGCCGCTACAGGTATAGTGTGCCAATCCTTTTGTGGCCTCCGAAGGTAAGCTTGTGGGACCCTGAACTCTTCCTGTGCACTCCAGCTTCTAGTTTCGGCGGCTTCTTTCGGTCCACTTCGCCTCCCCTCAGTTCCCACACGAGGTTCGTCAACGATCGTGGTCTGCTCAGTCTGCGAGATCGTTTCTCCGGCAGCTTAACCCCTGCTCCGGAATCTCCTGACGTCCTTCCTCCCGAATGACTCGAATCCAACGTGCCGTCCATCTCCATCGCTTGTAGATTGTTCAGTGACTTGTAACGTATGTTGAACAGCGGCGAGCCGGCTTTGATCAGCGTAGGCGGGTGTTCCTTTAGCGGTGACGAGCTCTTCTGACGCAGGATTCTGCCTCGTTGCGTGTTTCCACTCTTCACGTAGATGTTGGCGACTGGCTTCTCTTGGGCGCTGACCTGTTCCTTGCTCGCCGCTTTGCGTGTACGTTTCTCCGCCTTCACTTGATTTTGATGTTTTTTCGTTGGGATTGTTTCTATCGGGGGAGGTTCTGGCTTGGTCCTGTCTTCCGTCGGACTCGTGGGGGAGTCGCTCTGCGTCGGCGTGTCGCTGACGTTGAACGAAGACGACCGAATGCTCTTCGGGAGCGGCGCTATTCCTCTCACGTAGTCGTATATCTGATCGATCTCGTCGTACTCGTCGTTGTAGCCTGGCACTCGGTTTTCGTTGCTGTAAAAGTGACTATGGTAGCTCGCCGAATCCGATGATGCGCTCCTTCTGAGGAAGTAACCGCTCTTTGAAGATATCGCTTGATGGAGTGCTTTAGAATCTCCTAGCTTTCCGTCTAGAATATGAGCCCTGTCCGCCACGTCCGCGACTAGCCTTCCACACTTATCCACCAGACGTTGAAACTCTCGCAAGCCTTTCAGCTGTTCTTCGTTTCTGGTCAGTTGAAGTTTGATGGGAGCCGCTAGGGGTAGCGCGACGACTGCGCCGGTGTCCTTCTGCAGCGGCAAAGCAAACACGTGCTCTTCCTCGTACGTAGAAAGCAAACGTAGCTCTGGCACGAATTGACTGGCACTCTTGAGACCTCTAGGGGGCGTGCCGTGAACTAAGCGAACTGTTAAAGGTAGCCTTTTGCCCAGAAGGTTTCTGGCTGTATGAACTCCGCTGATGTTGTCTTCTTTAGCTAACACACTGAAACGACCCCTTTGGTCCATACTCAGCAGTACTGTATCACCCCTAGAATCCATACACCGTAAATACCTCCCTTTGGAACTTCCTAGCTGGACCTCACCTGAAGGGAATAGGGTCTCTCCTAGGGCTACGGTCCTGGCACCGTCGGCCGTTATGGAACCGTCCGCATCGAAACGAGCGACGATCCCTCGAATCGGTTCACGGACTAGACAACCTGCTTCCGGTCTCCTTCTCGCCAACTCCATCACACTCTCTATACACCGCACGGCACGACCTTCTTCGCTCAAGAGCTCGAAGTATCCAGGGTACGTATCGGGAATGGCTATCCTCGGTCCTACGCCGACTATCCTCCGTCCTTCTTTCATCTTCACAGCCTGCGCTACTATTTTATGTCTGCGGCCCGCGCTCACTAGCAACGCGGTGCTTTGCAGCCCCGGGTTGGGTAAGGTAGGCACTCCCAAACCGCCATACTGTCCTTTGATTATTTTCACTACTGCGGGGAGCTTGTGCTTGGATATAAACTCACGGAGATAGTGGCCGTCGTCGGCCCAGCGGGCGGCTGCCACCACAATCTGGCCGTCAGTCGCAGCCATCTTGAATCTCAGCTAACTGGAAGCATCTGTAACAAAAGTATCTATATTAGAACCAAGACATAATGCAATATATTATTAATATTGTAAACAGTGTTATTATAACAATACAGCACTGATTCTACTTCATTGTTCATATTTGTAAACGTTTTTGTATAAATCATATTCAAAATAGCCGAACTACACAATAATTAATAGAACACTCATGTAGCCTAGAATTGGATTCAAGTTAAAAGATAAACATCCTATAAATAAAATATAACCCAAAATAGTAGTATTTTATACAAGTAATTGTAAAAAGTAAATTATATTACACACTTTATAAACAGTATAGAATGACAAATAGTGAATATTATAACGAAGCTAAAGCTATCACAATATCATCTAAAAAGGCTTAAATACCAACAATTTAGATTTAAACGATTCACACACCGTCTAACCCTCACCCCCTCAAACTTACAATTTCTTATAACGAAAAATCAATGAAAGAATAGTTCCAAAAACTAGATATATGACATAGGGTGGAAATGCGTCTTATGAAGTACCTACTTTCTAACGGAGCCACAATGAGGTTTCGAACCCTCACACCCTCTTGTTCGATAAAAAAAGAGTAAATGTATTTAGTTAGGACTAAGGGAATGTCATATTGATCTCCGGGCGTATAAGAAAATAGGATGACCTACTAGGAAGTAGGATTAAAGGATACATATCCTGCTTGTAGATACATCACGTGATCAGATCTGCGTACCAGAAACAGACTTACTCACTTTCGGAGCCATAATGAGGTGTTTAAACGTTACACCCTACTGTACGAAAAAGGAAAACGAAAGGAAAATGGACTTATATAGTTTACTAATCTCCTGGTGTTAGGGTTAGGAGAAAATACCAGTTTGGTGCGAACTTGTCCCAAACTGAGGTCTCCCGCTGCCATTATGCCCTATATAGCACGCGTTTATACGGATGACGGACTTATAACTTAATTTTCATTAAAATTTATGTTATACCTTCACCTCTTTAAAGGGTTATTTACACGATCGTATAAATGCACAAATATGAACAAACACTGTATTTAATGAAATTACATAAACATCTTTCAGTGTAATTTCTACTTAACTAAAAGGAGAAGGTGAATATTATAGATAATTTATGGTTGAAAGACTGTCATTATATTGTGAATTTCCGCGTCTCTAAAACCATTTGATAGTAGGATGACATCACTTATAACTAGCGTTTGTTTCTTCATTAAGGTTATTAATTCCTTCTATTAGCTCACACTCTCTTGATATATCTTGTACAAATTTTCAGTCGTTAATAAAATAAGTTTTTATTCATCCAATCAAGTTCAAACAATTTTTTTTAAACCTAAAGCCGATGACAAATGATTTACAAATATTTATTAATTAATTTAAATTCAAAATTCTGACGGTCCCGGTCGGATTCAAACTGTGGATCTACATGTTTAAAAACCAGCAAATTGTAGCACTGAGGTAACTTTCCCAGAGCTAAAAATTGCCTAAATATGTACTGTACGAAATTATAAGAAGAAAAAGGTTTTTTACAATAGTGAAGCATTGCAAGAGGTGGATAGAATGAAAAGTTATAGTCTAATATCAGCTTCTTAAATATAGTCCAACACCATACATTGTATAAAGAGGAAAATGGAAAATTGCAAGAAAATAGTTTTATATTTTGCCACTTAACGCTGTGATTCTGTCACATATATATATATATATATATATATATATATATATATATATATATATATATATATATATATATGATGAACAGTTACTATCTGGAGTACATCCGTTCATTCTGTAGTCCATAAACTCGCAGTTCCGACTTTTCGCTAGAATCTCATCCAGCATTGACGAGGTGAACCCAACAACAGTAGATCTCGCTCTTCTACTGTTGTTAGGTTCACCTTGTCATTGCTAGATGAGATTCTAGCGAAACGTCGGAACTGCGAATTTATGGACTGCAGAATGAACGGATGTACTCCAGATAGTAACTATTCATCATATTTTTCCATCCGTAAAGGAATACGTAACAGCATATATATATATATATATATATATATATATATATGTATGTATATATAATTTATCTTATTCGATCTCAGTAGGATCTGACTTACTTTCATAAGTTCCTACGTAGACAAATTTTAATTCGCAATTAAATTTTTTTCGGCCGCACAAAATGTTTTTACAACTTTCTTATTGTTTTTGTCAGTGTACATTTTTTAAAAACCTATTGTAGGATATAGTTTAGATATGAGGATGATGAATTTGTTATTAAAACGCGTTTGAGGGATAAATTATATTTTTCCTGTACAATTATACGATATTTATAAAAAAGTGGAGAAGGTAATGTAAATTTTTATCATGTTTCACTTCAGCACACCAAAATTACAAAAATCAGAGTAAAACATTAAGAGGTTTTCTGGTCGTTATCCTGTGATACTGATTGTGATTAGATTTTACCAACATAATCTTTTTTGATTTGTTATAGCAATTACGTTATATGTCTAAAATTGAAATTAACAATTAAGCTTGAAATGAATATTAATACAAAATATTTTATACCCAGTTATTTTACTCTTGCTACAAACGTTTCGGCCATTTATAGTTCTATCATACGAGTATTTACTAAACTGTTTTCGAAACTAAAGATTAATTAGGATTTTAGGATTAACAATGTACTTAGTAGAATTTTAATCTTGATATGAAGGATTAGACTGTGAATGCTCAAAAAATTGACAACAAGAGTATAATAAAAAGTTATCAATTTTTTTTTAGCAATTCTAAGAGGGTCTGATTGTTATGATTTAAAATACATTAGAATGGTAATATTATAACACTCTTCAAGTATTTACAGAGAGATATCAATATCCAGTTTTCTTACAGACGTTCAGAATTAAAGAAAGGTTGAATTAAAGTATACAAATCTCCTGATTTTCTCATAGTGTTTTTACTATGAGCGTTTATAATAAAATAAATATTTGTACCTAAAACATCCAATTTTCTCAAAAGTGTTTAGAGGGTCCAGCATAAAAATCTCTTGATCTCCTTTCAATGTCTTTGCTATATGCCTATGAATATATAATTAAACTGAAATATGTGAACCGACGACTTCCAGATTTTTCATATGCTTTCAGAAAAAAAGGGGACCCAGTATATAAATCTTTCGTTCTCCTTTTAGTATGTTTTTCTATATAAGTATATAATAAAAATAAAATGTATGTAACGGCAACATTCAGTTTCCCCATAAGAGTTCAGAACTAAAGAGAACCCGGCATATAAACCTCCCGATCTCCTTTCAGTGTGTTTGCTATGAACGTTTATAATAAAACTTATATATATATATATATATATATATATATATATATATAGGTAACTAAAATATCCAATTATTTTATAAGTGTTTAGAGGAGCCCAGCATATAAATCTCCCGATCTTCTTTCAATGTGCTTGCTATAGGCCTATGAATTTATAATCAAATTGAAATATGTGTAACGACGACTTCCAGATTTCTCATGTGCATTCGGAAATAAAGGGAACCAAGCATATAAATCTTCCTATCTCCATTTAGTGTGTTTGCTATATGCGTGTGTAATAAAAATGAATAGGGCCTATATGTAACGCCAACATTCATTTTTCTCATAACCGTTCAGAGTTAAAGAGAGTCCAGCATACAAATCTCCAGCGTGTTTTATGCGTATACTTCGTATACACCTCCCGGTTCAAAGACTTCCTGAATACGGCCAAGTGTTTATGTAAGTGCAACTTTCACGGCGAAGCATCGTGCGCCGAGGAAGCGTGCGGGATGTGTGAAAGCCAACCAAAGTCTCCCCAAGTTATGCAAGTCGCTATTCATTCTATTCTTCAAATTTTTAGGTTAGGTCACGTTTTTTCTTCACTTTCGTACGACGTTACGGCGGCTCCCGATAAGGAATGGCATTGGCAGTCTTATGCAAAGCGAAGGAAAGTTAATCAACGCAGTATTTAGCTGTGATGAAATCTCGAGTAAACAAGTCTACCAAAGGCGGATAACTACCCTAATAAAAACGATTGTGGAAATTTTAGTCACTACTAAGCTTTGTGAACAATTGACAGTTTGTGGGTATAGGCCTCTAAACAAATAGATTTTTCTAAAAAAATGTTAGGTTATTCAAAAATAAGGTTTGATTTCTTATTGAAAATAAACCACCAAAGAATTTTGTATTTGGCTAGCACTATAATAACATTCACGATTTGTATGAAGCTGAATTTATAATAAACAACATCGAATATCGTCTAAACACAACAAACTCTAAGTTTGTTTTTGTTACTTCTGAGGATGGTTCTTTTGAAACCGAAATGAGCATTCGATCAATAAAAAATTACTGTGTTTAGAGTATGTTTTGTGTTATTTATTATGTGTCTATCGTCTTTTTAGCTTTTGTGCAAAAATATTTTTTGTCTTACTTGCAACGTCTTTTGTATTCCCCCTTTCTAATCTCTGACATCATACATCATCGAAATTGTTTAAATGTAAATGTTTTTTCTGTATTTAGCCTAGGTTTAAATCTATAACATCAATATACTGAATTTCATAACCTTTGGGTTGTCTTGGATGAATAAGTTGCCTCCCATTAATACTCCAGGTCCGGACGCACTGACTGAAAAAACCCCTTGAAATTTAGGGATAAATCCGTGACAACTACATTAGTAATTAAATGCTCTACCCAATTAGCTAATAAGATGCCTAAAACCTTTCATATTTCGTAAAAATAAACTAAACATGTCTTAAAATTTCACTCATTTTTAAGTATTAAAACAAATTGTTTATAATTTGCCCTGACGTACCCCTGTCAAACCTCCATTCATATGTCTAGTACGAGGAGAAGTCTGAAAAACGAAAGTACGTGTTACGGGAACCAAAATACGTTTCTAATTTTAGTTGTCTCAAGTCTGAGATTATTACAATAATCTCATGGTAACGTTTGCCGAATCTTTTAAGTCGAACGCTAGTAATCTGACTATATTTAGGAACATATAGATACAGCGAATTTTTAAGAAAACGTCCAGGGTAAATCGTTTCGACTTTAGTAGGCAATCATCATCAGTGAGCTTATCGTCTAGTTCGTTTAACGTTTTGTCTCAGTAACTTTAAAAATAACTTTAATTTTACAAATGTAATTACTAAAACGAGACACAATTCTGCGTTTGGTTTCCACTTATGACGGTGACATCGTCACCGAAACTAGTCTCTTTTGTATACAGGAGATTATTGAAAATTTGAGCGTAATGGTTTAGTAAGTTTGCCTCTCTGGTTTAAGTGCTAATTAACAATACTTTAACTATATGTTCGCGCACGTTCAGAGGTTTCGTAGTTTAAACGTAATTATCCCTAATTAATATTAGTTTGAAGTCAGATAATGGAGTAAAAACTTAGTAAACTTATACTATCACTATTATTTCAAAAAGTTCATTACGTCACTAAAAATTTACTCTTAGCTTTATTTTAATAATAGTTTTTTTTTAATATAGCTGGCATTGTTTAATATAGAGAGGGTAAAACCTTCTGTTTGGGCTATACAATACTGACTCTATCCTACTTAGATCTAAAGGCTGGGTCGTCTAGGCCACTACAACGTTTTTTGGTTATACCGGAGACCGAACGTGAGACGTTTAGGCTACTAGTTACTTGTATTAGACTACTTAGCCATATCAAACTTTACAAATCCTACATCTGACCAGCCGGTATTTTATCGGCTCGTAAACCTATGGTAATGGAGAGGACATATTTTATTGTTTCCCGACATTTTTATCTCTAGTTTAGAATTACGATAGTTTAACAATTGTTAAATTCAAGGAAAAATAAGGTTTTGGCTTACAAAATAAATATTTGAAATACCATCGGGTTTTTTGGTTATACACCTGGTTATAGTTTAGTACCCCGGTATATTTGAAAATTTTCAATAATCAAGATGTACGTTACAGTTTAAAGAGACAAAAGAATAAAGAAACAAAGAAGAAGATTTGTCTTCCACTTCGACGAGCATTCAAAAAGTCATTAAAACAAATTTTAATTCTACTTTAATTTGGCGTTACATTTTATCCAAAATAAGGGAATTCAACGGAACTAAACCATACGCTGAGTGAGATGAAAGCTAAGGAGAGGTATTGAGTCGTTCCGACCCTTCACGCAGGACTGTCAACTGTGAGGAACCTAATTAAAAAGTCAACCTATTCATTTTCAGAGCACTCGTGGGTAACGTGCAGTCGTGCTTTGTTCTCCTCTTCCAGCTCTCCTCCCCCCGCACTTGTATATCTCCGTCTGCACTGTACACACACGGTGGCGCACAGGCAAATGTCGGGTTAATTATTCCACGAAAATCGTTCTGTATAATTCTTGGTGTATTTGTCAAAACATTATTGAAAGATATAAACAAGGTGTAAATAAGTGAACCAAATGTGCACATGTGAGTTAATTGTCGCGTACAAATTATATTTATGTATTCTAATTTTAAGCACATTAACCTCAAAAAGCGTAAAAGAAATAAGTTTAAAGAATATTTTAAAATCATATAACATATATTATTACAATAGAATAATTGAGATATGCGAAACACACAATGTATCAAGAGCAAAAGCATTTTATTGACAGAGAGTATAAATAAATATACATGAACGAGAAATATCAAAGTAATTAGTGACAGCGATCAAAATAAAAACAACAATATAGAGATATAATTAAGATTCGACAATAAACTCGACAAAAATGGACATCTTTAGCAAAAGAAAAACGACATCCCGAAACAATAAGTACGGCCTACGGATATGGGAAGTATACAAAAATATAAGAACATTAAGGAATTATATTTTCAAATTGAAAGACATAAAACATAATGAAAATTTATCAAAACTAGGTAGAGTTTGAATGCAGGGGTAAGGAAGAATGTCAAAGCAAGTCAAAGGATTTATTATGAAGCTGGCACTGCAATCATATTGAAACGTAAATTACCAATATAAAACAAATACGTTGAAGAGAATTTGCAACAACGAAAAACAAGCTCTTTTAAAGGCAAGTTTAAAATGAACATAGAAAAGAAACTTTTTGAGACCAAGAAGAACAACTTAAGATGAGTGATATAAAGAAAAAGACACCAGAATGGTAATTAATTTACCAAGAAAAGCAAAAGAAAAGCGTCACAATAGGATTACGTTTGAAATGATGTATTGAGAAAGTCGATGTTATAATTTGAAAATGAAGAGGTTAGGTTAAGGATAATCGGGGGTGGGTTATTTAGATTTAGGGGCATCATTAAGTTTAACTAAAGGACTGTAAATATGGGTATGATTGAGTTAGGGGGAAAGCCCTCAAGTAGGGAGGGATCGTGACAGCGCGTGTGCGCGTTTGCGAATGTAACCTCTATCGGGGCAGTCAAGAGGTTACTGGAGGTTACCTTTTACACGTCTTGCAAGAGGAAAGATAAAGAATGGTAGATAGAATTAGGTATGAGTAAGAAAAGAGACATGATCCTCCGGCATTGAGAAAGGGGGAAATTTATGGCATTGTCTCTTCTCTAGTATCAGATTTATTAACATTTTTATCAGGTAAAACTACCTCCGATGATCCGTGTTATTTTCAGGTTAAATTAGGTTAGGTTATTTTCAAAACGCAATAAATTAGTGAAAATTCTATTTATTATTTAGTAATAAATATAAATAATAGAAATCTGGCGAAGAATTTAGCCGCCTATATTTCGACAATATTGAAAATACGGGTACCTCAGAACTGTGAGGAACATATAGGATATGTATATTATCGTCAATGGAAAAACCATGTTGTGAAATAGATTTTTAAAAAACCAAGAAAGGAGAACAAAGAAGTAAAACGGGCGATGATAGCCTACGACCATAAAGCGGGCAGGTGCTGTTTATGGCCTCAAACGGTTACAGTTGTGCCAAGCAGGAAAGATAGGGCACAGAAACGTTATAAACCATATTATCTGCTGTAAAAGGATTACATTTACGATCTATGATGTCACCCACCTGGTTAGCGACCCTGGGGCACGAGATCCAGTATTTTTCGAACCTCTTTTAACAGTAATTTATGCCTACTTTGTCCATATAAAGGAGAGGGTGAACAACCCTAATAGGCGATATTACCTAGTGGCGTTTTCGATTTAAAACATTACAAAAAAATAATTCTATAAGACTTTTTCGAATGAACCTGAATCACCCTACATCGATAACTTGTTTTATAGAGCTTTCTTGGTAAATAAATACACTGTATACAAAATAATATTATGGAGGATCAAAATACTAACAGCAGATTAAAAAAAGCCAATAAAGACACAGATTGATATAGGCCTAATATCTTATAAATTAGTGAGAATCTACATACATATTTTGAGTAGATCAATCTTCTGACTTTTCTATTTATGTCAGAACAAACTCTGTACGCCATCTATTGAGTAGGCCTACAGTAGTATATCTGATGATAAAAGTATATCCGAAACGAGTCAAGGAGAAATGACATCGCTTATTATTAAACTCTACACGAAGGTAGAATTTCAACAAAATCTTAAAATAGTCCTGGTTGAATGTGAACAAATAAATCATTGACTGTATTTTATATTGTAATATAATATAAGGTACAAAGTGTGACGATAATGTAATGTTTCATTTTTGTTTAAAATGTGAAAGGAGATAACGAAGAACTAGATTGTAACTATACAAAGTTATATATTTGCTTTCGGTATTTTTGAACTTAGATATAATATAGGCTAGTATATTGGATCGATGTATATAGCATAGTATTTCTTACACGCTACACATAATGCGTGTTACTACACGCTAGTAGTAATGTGTAACAAGCTACACATTAAAAATGTATTATTATTTTATTAATGTTTTTTAGTTACAATTTTTTGTCTGTGTCATTAAATTCTATTCATGAAATTTTCCGGTTATAAAATAACATAATATCTATGAGATGGAAATATTCTATTTGTAATGAATTAAAATAACTATAATTTTTCAATATTCAATCCGTTTTTGTCTATAAATCATATTTGTAGTGTTTATATTGCCATATACTAGAAAGAAATTGATCACGTGTATAAAAAACGGCGAATAGAAACCGATTACAAAAAATACTAAATTAGGGTTTCCTAATTTGAAGGCTGTTTCTTCTGGCACTGGTTTCCCAACGCAGTAGTTGTCCCTATTTACTTTTGTCACGCTAAAAGGGACGCAGAAATACTGGAGTAAGAAAATGTGCTGGGATTGTTCAACACTAAACAGGCAGTTTATTACGTGGCGGCTGTTGTAATCGATGTATGAAGAAACATATATCGAAAGGTGACCTACTACTGGCATTCAGCGGTGGGCATCTACTGTTTCCATTGTTATGGTATAGAAGCAGGGAAGGTCGCGAGAAGGGGGTTGTTCAAATTATTCTGTAAATACCTCGATGACAGATTAGTATGAAATGTTTTGAAAATGGGTAATGTTTTGGAAATATGTAATGTTTTGTAAATGTGTAACGTTTAGTAAATGTGTTATAATTTGTAAATGTATTAGGTTTTATAAATGTTTTGCAAATGTGTAATGTTTTATAAATAGGCATGTAATGTTTTGCAAATATTTAAAATGTTTTATAATGTTGTAATGTTTTATAAATGTGTAATGTTTTGTAAATGTTTGTTTATAATGTTTTATAAATATGTAATATTTTGTAAATGTGTAATGGTTTGTAAATGTGCAACATTTTGATAATATGTAATGTTTTGTAAATGTGTTATGTTTTGTAAATGTCTTATATTTTAGAAATGTGTAATATTTTGCAAACATTATTGTTTTTTAATTGTATAATGTTTTGTAAATGTTCATAATGTTTTATAAATATGCAATCTTTTGTAAATGTGTAAAGTTTTATAAATGTGTATTGGTTTGTAAATGTGTAATATTTTGTAAATGTGTAACGTATTATAAATGGTAACATTTTATAATTGTGTCATGGTGTCTAAATGTATGTTTTATAAATATATATTATTTGTAAAATTGGTGATATTTTGTAAATGTGTTATGTTTTGGAGAAGGTAATGTTTTGTAAAAAGTAATGTTGACGTAATAGTTTGTGAATATAATGTTTTGTAAATATGTAATGTTTTGAAAATGTGTAATGTTATATAACTTAAATGTAATGGTTTATAAATATGTAAAGTGGTTCAAATGTGGAATGTGTAATCTTTAATGGACAAAGCTTTGTAATTGTTTAAAGATTTTCAGATAACAGTGTTAGGACTTTGATGTAAAGTCAAATTCTAAATTCATAATATAGTATATTTATAGTATATTTGACAAGTACGAGAGTGAGAGGATAAGAGAGAAAGAGAGGGAGAGAAAGAGGGAGAGGGGCGAGAGAGAGAATGGTTAAGAGAGAAAAGCAAATGGTTTTATTTAAATTTCAAAGTGTATCGTCACGATAAAGCGAAGCGACCTAATTCACCCATGAAGGTTACCATGGTAATTCAAATAACTGTACAAATCCAAGACGTAATTAAAAAGTTTCAAATGTGGTATTATTACTAAGTTCTTAGTAAAAGTATCTCGGGGATGCGAGCGAACGAGTGATTCGCCGTCAACCGCGGTAATACACGGAATCTGTCATTCAGATATGCTCTTAGGGAGGATATGTAAAAAAAAGACGCCCGCAAAAACAGGCAAAGTGCCCATATGACCGACCCCTTCACTCCTATAACCCTACCAGGCATAGTGTACTTATTTTATATCTACCTTCTCCTGTTGCCTTCCTCAATTATTCTATCTAAATCTTGTTACAACCAGTAGTGCTCCATGTGGCCCCTACAGTTTCTACGTCAGATGAGCTATAACCCTTCCCTTCATCCCAGACCAGGAGTTTCCTTTACCATCACTACATCCACTGGTGTGGCCATTACGCCTAGTAAGGAAAGAAAAGGTGTACCGGAAATAAAACCCCATGAAAGACGATACTGAGGGCTTTATGGCGTGCCTGAAGTGGACCTTTATTGAGGCCATAAAGAAGTGTGCCGTTACAATTCCGTAAATAACCAATAAAAAAGAAATATTTAAAAATGTTTAAATTTATAAAATATTAAACTTTAAAATAAGGTTAGAGAAAAGGTTTTAATATTTACTAACTCTCGGCTTTCTGAAACACCTCCAATGTTATTAATTTGTGAGCAACAGCTGCGCCTGTGTGACGCAACGGGACTGCAGCCATTTGTTAAGAGAAACAGCGATTTCACGTGTTTTTAAAGTCACGTGTATCTTTGTTACGGTAATGAACAATCTGTGCATAATAAGAGTGGCGACCTTCAGATCCTGCGGCGACTGGTGCATCCTTGCTTTGCAGGACTGCAATTGTGTCGAGATGTAAATCGCAAATGTAAAGGGCAACAGTTATATTCTGTCCTTTAGTGGTTTCGTGAAGCCACTCGTCGCATAATTAGATTCCAAGGTGATCGTTGCATCGTCTTCTTGCATGATTGAAGGATCAGAGCGTTAATTGTCTCAAAGTAATTTATTCCCCACGTCGGCAACGATTGCATTATATATTCTCATAAGAGTTTATGGGTTATTTGAGATATGTGATAGCAGCTTATGGGCTATTTGAGATATGGGATATTTAATATGGGATAGTAGCTTATGGAATATTTGAGATATGTAGGTATTGGCTTGAAGGATATTTTGGATATTGGATAGTATAGTATGGGATATTTGAGAAATGGGATGGTAACTTATAGGATATTTGAGATATGGAATAATAGCCTATGGGATATTTGAGACATAGGAGAGTAGGTAATGGGATATTGGCTAAGGCATAGTTGAGATATTTGATATCTCAGGGTATCTTGAGGGGTATTTGAGACATGGGTTATTAGCTTATGGGGTAGGATACAGG
>JBAIZL010000001.1:199839340-199851840 GCA_036971475.1 Prosapia bicincta | reverse complement strand
TGATGATGAGTTTAATAAAATCAAAACGTTTTAGGATCCAAGAGTTGAAGCTAAGACGATGAACGTAAGTAAGGAGTGTTTTCTCGACCGTCCGAAATGTTTGTAAAGTGGTAGTTTTTCTTCTTCTCTATTTGTAAAATATGAACATTCAACATTATGAAATTCAACATTAGGAAAAATCCTGTTTGAAACGTTTTACCATCCATGGCTAGGATTTTGAAGTTTTGTTATTTCATCTTATTAGTTGTTTTGAGGTCAGTATGATTATTATCGTTGATGAAGGATTGAAAAGGATTTCAATCAGGATTCAGTTAGAACCGCAAAACCTCTTAATATAATGAACAATATATTAACTGCTTACTAATCAGATAATTCATCTTGATTCTGATGATGACGTGGACATCGAAATGTGCGTGAGGGTTTAACCTTCTTATCTTTTTAACCTTGTTAAGGAGATATTTGATTAATATCTTGTATGGGTTTGATTAATATATTGTATGGGGTGTATTGTTCATTATACTGCAATAAGGCATTGAGGATCAATATAGAAAGGATCATGTATTATGCATGCAAGGTCACGTGACAGCCTGAAGAAAAGGTTAAAGCCTGAACCTACTCTCTGATAGAGTCGCAAGGAGGTATCTATGCGTTATATCTTCAACACGTTTCCCGCGGCTCGCTTTGACAACCAACTTTCAAGGGTTACCTGCATAGGGGTTATTTCTCAATTACTCCAACTTAATGAAATGGCAATAATTTTGCTTTTGACCTGTTATTCGCTTCGTCTTCACTCTTGATGTGGGATAAGAAACGTTTCTATAACTGTGGCTCGAGCTGTTGGATCTTCATGCGTTTTCCCGCGGCCCACTGTATCAGCTCTCCCACCTCTTTGTTCATGGCTTTCGGTCTTCCTGCGAGTCATAGCCCTTCGCATTCATGGTCTGATACCTTAAGTTTTATTTACATTCTGTCATTTTCTTTCCTTGCAGTATTACGTACCTTAACAGGGGGTCTACCTTTGAAAACATTCACTATACCTAGCTACAGACGTCAGTACACATGGTTTCCCACCTGGAAGGGTCCACATACTTCCCTTACTTCAATGACATACTGAGGTTATCTTCTCTAGCAAATTCGTCTTTACGAAACAATGTTTTTTTTCAAGTGTTTCAAACAGTCGTCGTATTATTAAGCATGGAATTATTATTAATATAGAAATATTTGAATGGAAATGTAAGTTCATTCTATATAAAACCCTTTCCGAACATTCATTCTGGCGAAGGAACGTTAGGGCCGATGTGGTGAGACGTTATTGTGACAGAACCCCTAAAGTATAACAGCTAAGAAAATGCTTTGTCATCCCTTAAATGGTTTAACTTTTCCGAGTCACGACCCGATCTCATCCCAGATGCGGAAATAGAAGTGACTGACCTTCGGCCTGGGCGGAGTGTTTGCGTAACAGATGAGGCCGGAAGTAGTTGCGCGGGTTTCCGGCACGCATCTTCAGCGCGGCCACCGCTCCAGAACCAAAATAATCTAATTGTTTACCTTTTATGTAGCGTGAACCGGTTACAAGGTTGACTATTTGGTGAAGTCGTTCCGATGGGTACTCGGCGGTTTCTGCGGTAGTTTACAATGCACGTTGTATCTTCATGATGTAGTGGGGGGGGGAGATGAAAAAGTAGTGATTCTGTGAAGAGGAGAAAGTAATGTTATTGCTCATCACTGGGCAGGGGGTAAACCTCCCTATTGTACTGTTAAAGAAAGGGTACAATTTACAAAATCGTATCTTCCCACTCATGTCTTAACTCTGTATTAATAAAAGATTCTTGCTTTTACTCCAGCCTTCCTACCACTCATTATTTCACGGTAATCAGCTAGACGTCCTCTTTGTCACCGCGTCATGATTACGTCTACTCTAGGTTTTCAACCCTCTTCATGATACATAAGGTAGTATGCCTTTCTAATCCCTTGAGGTCCTTGATCTATTTATACCTGTTTACACAATATTTTTTGTATACTTTATAGGAAAAATGTTTAAAAAAAAACATTTTATTACAGCCTTGGTAAGTGATAACATGTGAGATCTGTCCCTCTCTAAAGCAGTTTTAAAACAGCAAAGATACCCTACTTAGGCATGGACATACTTTTCCTAAGCCTTGTTACGAAAGGCTCATTATGTCCCCTTCCTTAGACATACCCTACATTATTTCCTTCCTACGAGGGGATGAAATGTTTTGTCACCATGTACTACTCTGGAAGTAGACCCTACTTCCATTTTGCTATAGGCTATCCTGTATTTCACAAGAGTTCTATCACCACAACCTAAACCTACCTGTTTCTCACAATACTTTCATATACTTCGTAGGCGATATGGTTTTGCGGAATGATCGCCTTAAAACTATAGAAAATAAAAGGTGATAAGAGCCTATCTGTGCTTTTCGCTTTTTTAAAGCATTTGACTAAAATTATTACAATAATTGGAAATGAAATTGAACTCGCGCAGTGGCAATATTATACAACTAGCCAATGCAACCAGCCATAATGACGAAACCGCAGTACAAGTATAATAATCATAAGGTAACTGATTTACAGTATTTGCAGCTGCTAGGGTTATTTGTATGTAACTTATGGTAATAATTCTTAATTGGAACAATGAACATAATCAAGTAATATAAACAAAAATTGTTTAGCGTAAATTCGTACTAGACTCAACAAAGACAAATTTGGTTTGAGTTACTTTTTATTAAATAATTAAAATTAATGTACATAAAGTAACATAACTTATGCGTTAAAACAGCTGTTCCACCACATAACATTTAACTTAAAAACAGCTGTTTAATGAAATAATATTTTATTATTTATTTAAAGCCAAATTGTACGAAATAACTATATTGCATACCTTGCCCCTTTTGTGAAAACGTTTTCTCCCACATAAAACTAAAATTATTTCATTAAATTTGATTAGTGAATTAATATTTGAAAACGTCAAGTGTCATCCACTACAAGTTTAAAAAAATGTATTTGAACTTGAGTTAATGAAAAAAAGTATTTTATTATTGATTGAAAATTTGAACAAGTTATATATAAGGACAGTGTAAACTTATAGAAAGAATTGAAAAAAGTTTTGTTTTACCCAAATAATATACTTAATTATCGATATGTACATAAGGGTTGAACATCTTCTTCGTCAATATTATAAACCTATCTTTTTTTATAAATGAGATATTATTTGATTGTTATTCTCGGTTGTGTCCATATTTTGTGTTGTTTGATGTTATTAATTATTACAATAACTTCTACATTCATCAACTAATTAATTCAAAACATTTCAATGGCTGTAGGTTTTCTATCTGAATATCATCCTATTGCAATGAATATGCCTTGTAGGCTCCGACGAATATTTCTGTGATGACAATAAATCACAAATAGTTACAGTGCAGCGACTCCAAGCCTGACCGTTGCCTACAAGAATAATAAAGCCTCCAGATCTGGACGTTAAAACATTAGAGTCTGGCATAGTTCCATAAACAGAAGTTGGCTACGGTCCACGAATTTAAATATATAGGCCTATTGAATTCTCTCAGGATTGAGTAAAGCGGGCACTGTTTGTGGATCTATGAGGTGTTAATTATCCGATCGGACCTTGCCGTCAATATTTTCCTCATAAACCTGAGTAATTACGTTTTAAATTACGTTCCTCATATATGTTACCATTAGGTTTTGAAGTTTAAAATATTTTAAAATTAAATATATACTTTCTATACAGACAATATTTGGCAACTATTTAAATTCATTTTAAAACTTTATAATCGTTCTACCCTTGATTAAAGTCTCCTATAATGAAATACAATCGCCTTGTAAATGGTCATAAAAATATTTTAAGATAAAATTACATACATAAAAACTAATCTCTCTATATTAAAACTCTGTTCTACTCTTGTTCGAAGTCTCCTAGAATGAAATACAACCCAGTTCTGCCACGTCATTAAAAGAAAAATTAAATAAGTCTACATGTGCAAATAATTAATCTTTGCAGTCTACATTTAGATTTAAACTTTATATCCGTGCTGATGTTAAAGTTTCCAAGAACAAAAGGACGCCGCCTTGTGAAACTGACACGTGGTGCTCATGGGACATATTTATTTAGAATTCCTGCAGCATATCCCATATCACGTAGAGTACGTGCGACGCATCTCTAGGTGTGGGAGAAAGTGTTTTGGCCTTGGCGCCATGCCCGGGTAAATCCACGCATTTCCAAATGCCCTTGAGTGCAAAGGTTTTCCGCTAGGGAGCCGTAGATTCCTATAATATTCAGACCGTAAACCAGCTGTGGCTGCGGGAATTTGTGGTTAATGTTGTGAGCGGGAGATATCGGTCGTGTTCAAAATAATAGGGGATTGATTAAAAGCTAGTGTTTTATTTATCGATGTGTATTAATTAGTAGGTATTTAGAGATCTCACGTCTGTCTATAACTAGCCCCAATGTAACTCCTTTCAGTGTCCAAGTCAGCAACAGTGATTAGACTACACCTTGTAACAATAAATAGAGGATTTATAAAAAAAAGCAGTTTAATCAAAAAGTGCAAAAAACAAACAAAATAAGGCACATGTACTCAGTCAAATTTAGAATATTTTTGAAATTTGATTCTTGTAATGAAAAAATCTATATATTCTTAAGGTTTTAAAGAATATTTGCTTTTATACTTGTACATTCAACGATTGACTGCCTATGGTGACCGTTTGCTTGTCCGTGACATTTACCGTCGCGATAACATTACCATCTGCACTTCGTTCTGGATAATCACCACCACAAACTGCAGTAAAGCCTGCCAGTTAACCTTAGTCAGTAAATAGCTGTCCGTATTGACCGGAAGTTCGGGAGTAACTGTTTAAAAATGCTTTGAATGCGAGTAAAACGCTCGCATAATTTTTTATCATTATTTCGTTACGGATAAAGATGACGTCAAGAAATTTACACCGAAATCAGAACTTCAAAGTGTAAAACTTTACTTTACTTCAAGGATTTGTTTAAAACGAAAGCGTTTAAATGAACTGAGATCAACGCATTTTCTCAGAGATTAAGAATTTTCTCGAAGATCCCCAATAGCAAAAGATTTCCTTTATGTTTAAGGCGCCTTTCGTCTCCAAATAGAAACTGTTTGGTGGTTATGTGTAAAGTATTTTATAAATACGATTTTCTATATATTCATAAGAATCTATATCTTATCCAATTATTTGATGACGTATGATTTCATACAGCACCTGTTTAACTCGGAGGTTACGTCACTTCCTGTACTGTATACATCGGTAGCAAGTTAGAATGTATGCCTCAGGGAAGTTTAGACGTTTACGTGTGAGATAAATACACTTATAAAATATATAAACATGTTATCGAGCTTTATTATTAATTATTACTATAATTATTGTATTATTATTATTACTAATATTGATAAATATTATAAAATTAACAATATATTTATACAACATTAACTAGCAATATTGCCACTATGTTTTTAAGTTAATTTAGTTGAAAATTAAAAACAAAATATAAAAATTTATGAATAAGATAAGTTGTAAATTATAATAACAAATAGGGTAATGTTTCGTTCAGTTTTGAGGGAGGTTTTTACCTTTTCTACAGGATTTAAATATTAAAAACATTTATTAGATTGTATTACATTGTATTTTATGCTAGAGTTTTACCTGAAATTATATTATAAATAAAATTATTCACTTACGTTGGTGTCTACGTGTTTTGACATGATAAATTCCATAAAACAGATTAAAGTTTCGGGTTTTAAAGCTGAAATTTATTCTTATCAAATGAATTTTCATTTTAAAACGAACCAAAATGATTGTATTTATCGCTTTGTGTCAAATCGTTGTGCAATTCGAAACCCGTTTAATGGACTCAAAACATAGCGCAGTCACCGGAGTAATTTTGAGCCCTGCACAGTGGAGTATATATTACGTAGATCATGGCCAAAAGGTAATACTTTTATTTCGTCTAACAATGGAGATTTTAGATTTCTTACAAGTAGTGGCTTATTTATAAGCTGCTCACGCAAGGGATCTAGGAAAAGGAGTAACCAATTCAGTTGTGAGCCCTGAAAATGTTTTTACCCGATACAAGCATTTTATTAATCACTTAAACAATAGTTTACGACTACCCGAACTTTAACGGATAGTCATAAACTATTGTTCAAGTGATTAATAAGATTCACCGAACGTAATGGACTACAAAATTCAAAAAGACAAGCATTTTGTAATTAAAAGAGGATGAAGATGAAAAGGATGACGATAAAAATGGAAAAGAGCTAAACTCAGAAGAAACGCAGTAAAATTATCTCACAGTAATTACTAGGTAAAAATATTTACTAGATATTGTGTCATGGACATAAAGTATATATTTCCAAAATATGTAAACAACGAAATATATTGTATAAAATATAAAATGTACATGTAAAACAATGTATATTTTTTTCCTTGTTTAAATATAAGCAGATTTAATAAGTTAGTATTAAAAAATTAGACAATTAGCACAAAACCAAGAGTGTAATATTTTTGGCTACATTTTGACATGATATAGGTACTCCACTATGCGTCGTGCTAACTGATTTTTTAGTAAAGTACTCTTTTTGGAAAAAACTTACACTAAAGAGTATAATCCAGGTGCCAAGAACCCTGAGAAATGTATGTTGTGATGACGTATTTAGTGTTGGACCTTCAAATAACTACGGTATTTGGTTCGAAATTGGAAAATTATAACAGAAGCGTGGAACATTGTTACCAGGCCTTGAAAGCGCCACATTGACGCATTAATGCCCGATTGTTACTTTATATGCAACTAATAATGTACGGGATAATGCAGCAGAAGTTACCGCTTTCTCTTTTAAGCGGATCAGACGTTTAAAGGAAGAATATAGAATATTCGGACTCTCCCACACGAAGTCATAGACCTCCGGAGAGGCTGTAGGTTGGGGCTTCCTGCCTTTGTCACCGCGCATAATCAGAATCAGACATTGTGTGCCTGAAAATTTAGTTATGCTTTCCGAAGTTGTCTAGCTTCAATGTATTCCTAAATGTTCAACTATCGCATTTATGTTGTTGCTTTATTATTATTATTAACTAATATATTTATTTAATGTCTGTTAATAACTATTAATTTTTTTAAATAGGCTAATGACATATCACAGATAAATTTGCTTTTTTTAAAACACTCACAGTTTCGAATTTCTTTCCGAAATTTCTTTTTCAAGAGCTCAAATTTTACTTGACAATTACAATACATAACCTAAAGGACCAAACAATCACTTACAGACACTATTTCACGCACAAAGCAGAAAATATTGCACTTAAAATCTATACATATCTCATTCCCACTGACCTGCAAATATAGGATTCTGCCACCTATATAAATTCCCAAAGTTCAGTGATCTGTCATTAACCCATATAAAAAAGTATTATTATAATTATTACTATACAAACCTGTAAACTAAGGTTTATGAATTTTACAATTTATAATATACTTTTTTAACCATAAACACTTAATGAGATTCTGATTGATCAAATACAACACTATCATTATATATAGTTCCCTATATATGTATATATATATATATATATATATATATATATATATATATATATATATATATATATATATATATATATGTATAAAACCTAAATGTTTTCCTGCTATATTTAATGAATAATGCAAAGTTAGACAAACAAAGGTATATATCTATCATTACAAATAAAACGTTTAAAGATTTTTGTGCCAGAATTATCAAGAACAATCAGTCAATCTGAAGCAGTGGCGGATTTAAGGGGGAGGGGCTTTGGGGCTCAAGCCCCTCCCAAAATATGGAAAAGTGAAAATTTGTAAACTATAAAATAACACTATAAATGTGAACTAAAATGTCATTTCCAATGTCTTCGTGTGCCCCCGATTGAAATCTACTTACTAATCAGTAGTATATGTTCAGAAACCCATATCATTCACTATAATCCCATACTGTATTTATTAATAAATAGGACCACCCACAATGTAATAAGTAGGTTGTTTACGTTGTAAATATATGGCAAATGGGGCTAGCTAATTCGTGTGTAATATTACATAGCAGGCCTATAACTATTTCCCTCGGATAGAAGACCCTTAGAGTTTACACTATATCTATTATATCGCCTAAATATTTTCCAGATGGGGGGAACCATTTTCCTTCCCTCACACCAGCCCTCCCCAAAATATTTATCTAGATCCGATATTGATCTGAAGTGTAGTGTCTTAGGCGTTAAAATCTCTAAAATCAAGTTTAATTATCGAAAACATATAATCAGCTATTTTTGCTACTTTAAAACTAACAAAAAGTATCTTATATGTTACAGTTCTCTTTACGTCAGCATATTCTTTCGTATAGTCTATTACAGCACGTTCATCTGTTAAATAAGCTAGCTATACTAACAGTAATACGAAAGATAGGTTGAAATGGCCTCAATGTTTATGAAACGTCTAGTTTATACATGTTACCTTAATTAAGCGCAACAGATGAAATACAGAAGAATGGGATCTGTGACCAGCTTCAGTCATACCTGTAACATTAAACAACCTATATAAATATTGTTAATAAACAATTAACTTTAAATAAACAGAATATATTTTAAAACAGAACTTAATCAGGGAGATTTTGGATCAGTTGAAAATTTAGAAAAATAAAATACAAAAAAAAGAAAGAAAAGCAAAGCAAATATAAAATGTCAAAAAAAGACTGAATAAATTTCAGTTTCTTTTAAGGAAGTAATACTACTGTTTACAATAATTTATTGTTAAATTAAATTTAACCAGAAACAAACAAAAAAAATTAACAAATTACACAAAACATGACACTGAATTACGCAGTAACAAAATATCGTACAAATTGCCTTGCCACTATCACGCCTAAAACATAGTTTTTAAAAAAAAATATGTACTCTTTATATTTTTCATAAACCCCTCAGAGTTGAAATGCATATTATACTATTCTTTATATTTGTGAAGAATATTGTTATATATTCGAGTACATCCTTTCACAACATCAAAACATTATTCTTCGTTGACGTGTTTCGGATTAACCTCATTGTTTTAACTGTGCTCAATTAGTAGTGTACAATTAAACGCTCTGATAATGGAGTTTATTCGAAACGCGTTAACGAAGAATAATGTTTTGATGTTAGGAAAAGCAGAATATAGGTCTACTGATATTTAACTGATATGGTTACAGTTCTGTTTAAAAAAAAACTCGTCACCTTATACAGTATAACATAATACTTGAATAAATATTATTGGAATAGCTAATACTTGACGAAGCAACCAAAAATATATACTAACGTATTAAAAATGTCAAAATCAAAGTGTTTGGTTAGTAAGTAGCCTACCACAGTATGCTACTGACCGATAAAAGCTCTAAAGAAAAAGTTTTATAAACTCAGTGTATCCCAAAACTAAAAGCCATCGAACTTGGGACAGGTTTTTTATCCATAAAACCACAAGGTTAGCGCATACAGTCGAAATATATGGCAAACGTAAACAAACTCCGCTAAATTTCAAATGCCATTTAAAAACGACACGTTTGAATAATTACTCAACACCATTGTAAAGTTTGATTCACAAATTTCATTTCACAAACTTGCTAGCGGAAAGCTCTATATGTAAATGTACGCGGAGACGGACAGACGATCTGTAGATGACCTTGGATTAAACTGGCCACAGAGTCAATGATCTAGCAACAAGTTCACTGCCACACTCGGCCTAATTTCATCTCTGCTCACATACATGACAAGTTTCCAGTTCAAAAGTTGTTCCAATGGGAAATTTTTGTAGATATATTGCTTCTATTAAAGTGATTACTTCTTTAGGCGCGCCTGAATGGAAAAATTATACAGGGAAAAATATTCCAGTTAGCCACATTGTAATATCGCCTAATAAATATAAATAGCTGTATTGTAAGTGCTATATTCCACTATTTTCTCTTAAATTAATAGATAACTGATTGCGTAACTTGATGTATGTTATAGGTTATGTGGTCGAACAGTATTAACACGTAGGTTTGGTTTGTTTTATTTATTGGACATTATTAAGTTAAAATGGTAATATTTTTATCACTTAATAAATATATTTATTTATATTTCAAAATATTCCCACAATTACAGTAATTCAATATATTGATAATAAGTTATATACTTTTAACCAATTTTTTTGAATGAAACATCCTTAGGCAAGTCTACCACATTTTAAGGATTGATATCAATTAATTAAATTCAGTAAATAAATTTATATTTAGTAAATTATCAACCTCTAGCAAAGTTTTCCTATGATCTACATTGTTTATTTTTAATTATATCACATAGTTTCTACTAAAACCTTTATTAAATATTTTCTAAAAATGAAGTATTTTGAAAATCGATATTGTACAAATGACTAATGAAGACCTAAATTAATAATCCAAAGAGTAGAGTAATATTTGAAGCTAATAAAAGCATAACAAAAGACATTTGATACTCGATTACGTAGTAACGGCATCCACTATGTACCATTAAGTGTGTCTTACCCGTGACATTATAAATGAGAGAACTTCATATCCAGTTTTAAAATAACATACATTCCGGAAATGAAAACTTTTCCAAGCTAAGAGTTAAAGGATGTGCAAATTACTCCATGTCTATCTTGGCGTTTAAATTTCCGCACCGGGAATCGGGTAGACACTCTGTCATGACTGAGAATGGTGTACTTCAACTGTGTGAAGCAAGTAACTCTCCACTTATACCAGATGGTAATATCCCTATTTTAATTTTACGTTCTTCACAATCGTTTCTCGTCCTTTGTAAGCGATAATAGGTTGTTCGCCTTAAAATTACAAAACAATGTATGTAAGCTTGACACAAATATCGTTTTGTAGTTGTGCGAAGCGCATTTCTACCCAATCGTTAAAATTCTATTTTCTTTCGGACAGTAGGCCTATTTAAATTTTTTGATGATATCAAGAAAAGTTTGTTATCAATGCGAGATTGGTAACTCCTGAAACAACGGCAAGCGAATAAACAACATTACGGTAGAAAAGCTATGTATATGCATTGTTTTAGCCGCAAGGAACGGGGCGTAACGGTGCGTCCAATCAATCCGTGATTGGCTCTTCGCCTTTCGCTACCTCTTCGGTTTCCCACATGCACAGCTAACCTTAACTGATTTACATTAGAAGCGGCTACTAGGAATTCGAAAACGTCATTTTCGAAGGAATTTGATCTAAAACAAACTTTACATAAAACCGAATCAAGAAAATTTAATTCCAAATAGGAAATTTACTTTTGATCATGTCTATTAAAACAACTGAGCACAGGTTAAATATAGGCTATTCATTTCAAGGAAAATTGACTATCTTGAAAATTGATAAAACGTTAAAAACATAAAATTTGAATGAATGTCGTTTACAATGAAACACAAAAGTCCAATTTAGAAGTAATATAATCAAATATGAATTAAATATTAATAAAATGCGTGTCCTTGACAACACATTAATAATGTAAACTTATATGCATGTGGTGTTGCAATTTAACTTACGCACGCTCTTACATACACATATATAAACACTCATAAATATATATATATATATATAGACCTATATATACAAATATTAAAATATTACTTTACTGATAGTGTGAAACATAGATCATAGCCAACAAGAAATACAAACAGCAGTTGTTCATACCATATGTTATCACTTTATTTAATAAAATATAAAAACTTTCTGAAAAAACGAGGCCACTCCGAAAATATTAATTCCATTGGACATACATTCTAATTGTCGTATAGATTCACACAGTAAATGACGGCAAAAGCCTGTAAAGCAAACATTTAACGTTTAAAAAAATGTCTATATAAAGGTACACTGCCTCACTGAGTCTTGTAGACAATAAATTTCCAACGCTGTTAAAGATAAAAGGAAAATAATCCTTTGAAATTCCCGTAGGTATATGAAAGAGTAGCTGGACTACAAATAGGATTAAATAATTTATGGTTTCCTAGTATTGAAAGGGGGATTAATAGCAAGTCATCCATGAGGCTTCACTTTACGTTCTCGGGGGAGCTTTAGATCAATTATTAATCATACTTAGATTCCCAATATACTGTTTCATTTCTATCCCTGCACTGAAGTCTCTCGATTGGAGACCTTAACAGGCGTACCACGGGTGACCAATAATTCTCCATTTTCATACCAGGCTGGTTTGCACCAAACTTTAATGCTTGCAAGAATCACCATTTCATTCGCAACTTTCATAGACAATAGCACCATTATTCTTTTCCTTGAATTTACAAAAACTAACCAGTAAATAAAATATATTAAGGAGAATATTGAAGGATGGCAAAAATTTAGCTTTTTGTATCAAACCAAACAACGTATAGGAATATATATATATATATATATATATATATATTAAAACAACTGCGGATATTAAAATACAAG
>JBAIZL010000001.1:199754340-199834340 GCA_036971475.1 Prosapia bicincta | reverse complement strand
GAGAATTTGTAAAACAACTGATAGACTTAAGGTTAGGTAAGGCACGTTTTAACTAGGTTAGGTTAGATTATCTGCTTAGCGAGGTTAAGTAAGGTAAGTGTTATCTACGTTTGATCTGTTTAGTGAGGTTAGATAAGGTAAGTCTTATCTAGGTTGGATCTGCTTAGCAAGCTTAGGTAAGGTAATTTTTATCTAGGTTAGGTTGGATTATCTGCTTAGGAGGACAGGTGAGGAACGTTTCATCTAGGTTAGATTATATTACCTGTTTAGCAAGGTTAGGTATATAATTTTTATCTAGGTTAGGTCTGTATAGCAAAGTTAAGGAAAGTAACTTGTATTTACGTTAGGTTAGAATATTTGTTTAACAAGGTTAGGTAAGTGTGTGTTTTTAAACATTTAAGAGAATAGACAAAGCGATAGAAATGATCCGATTCTGTTACTAGATCATTCATTGTAGAGGGGTTAAACTATCCAAGTGTGTGTTTTTAAACATTTAAGAGAATAGACAAAGCGATAGAAATGATCCGATTCTGTTACCAGTTCATTCATTGTAGAGGGGTTAAACTATCCATGTCAGACACACTGAATGTAAGGTTAGGTTAGGTTACACAACTAACCTAACCAGGGGATAATACAAACGTAAAAAACTTTGAAACGCTACATTCTAATTATAATTAAGAAGTAAAGAAATATATTTAGTTAGTATTAAAGAGTTAGTAATTGGAAGAAATAAAAGTCAATGGTCGCCATCTACTTAAAAACTGTTTTGGAAGTAGCTGAGATTGATTTCAAGAGCTTGATATTGGTGCCCCACGAGAAAGTTTAACCCGGCCGTTACACTCCGCTCTACTTTGAATATTATTACAAAATATCTCGGCGAAGTTTCTTAAGCACTTATTTAATACACGTAATTATTTCATTCGATTCGACTCTGGCAAAGGATCCACTGTGCTTTCCTAACCAAACAATTATGAAGAAACATAGCCTCCTTTACGTCGGCGCCCCAGTGGTCTACTTGTAATCACATGTTGTACACAGCCTTCTTTATACTTAGATGTGAAGGGGTTATATTTAGAGAGTACTAAGTACTGAGGACAAAGTGTCGTAGCAGTGGAGGTGGTTTTATTGACGAGAAAGCGCATATGCTTCTTTCCTCCGAAGGATCATTGCTGCTTCGAGTTTACGTTTAGAGAATTGCGAGTTAACATTTATATTTTTTTAATAAAGTTATAATTAACTATTTTGTAATTTTGTTTGATCGAAAAATGATATATGTGTTTCGTAAATTAAATTAGGTGTTTTAAATTTCATGACATTCTTTCAGGTTTGTGTTTAAAAATAAGAAATGATAAATAAATAACAATAACCCTTGCTACAAATATTTAAAAACCCTTGACGTACATTTCGCCAACACAGTTAGCATCATCAGAAGGTTACAAACATTCTGGGACTAAAAAGAAACAGTACACTTAAAATAAACTCGCGATGGGCTTAAAAAAATTTAAAAATATGAGCTTCAAAATCTACATATTATGGGCAAAAATAAAGAGGAAAAGAAAGTTAACCAACAATATATGGTGAAATTCTTCGTCACTGCTAAAAATGAACACATTTAATTGGTTTAGTTTGTCTAGGGTTGGTGAACTTAGGTTGGGTAGTAATCAACTAAAGGGTATAACACCTAAACAAAACCTAATTATAAACGATATGCGCAAGGAGGGGAGTTCACCGACAAGAGGAAGGGGAAGTCAGGCAGTTTACCCCTCTCTCGCATCTACGTGGAATCGTGAACAATACACAGTAGTTGTGGCGGACTCAGTGTAACAGTGATAAACACCGAATCAGCGAACTCCCCCACCCCTGTAAATGTCAAATATACGATTCCCTCCTTTAGCCGACCAAGTCTCTTTCTGTGTCTTGGATTTCACACTTCATTACACCTTTGGTTTATGATTTCCCTAATTCTCTTTTACCATGCAAGTTTAATACTTCATGTGATTCTCTCAGACGCACGTTTCTGACCGTCGATTATAGTCCTTCGCTAACGATCTTCAGTTAAAATTATTAACAACTCATATCTTCTACCACATAACTAGTCACATGTATCACCCGTATTTCACATCGTTATCTCTCTCGGAATTGGAACTCCATTGTCGTACGCACTTAGTCTACCACTCACTTCTCTCCTTCAAAGCAAATAAACAACTATGACGTCACACACTTTGGGTGACGGGTGCAACTGGGAGCCGTGAAGCTATGATGTCATCCGTCAGTGAAACTACTGTCACCCACACTAGAAATCTTAAAAGAGGTCATCTATGTTTAATGATCTATTTAGTTTTTAAACTCATAAAATACTAGATACGTCAGTCTAGTTTATCTACTTTAAACAGAACTTGCCGCTTGGAGTTAGGTTGGTTAAAGGAAAGTTTCCTCTTTCAAAACTGTTACCCAAATTTGTATTCATCAGAAATCACTTTATCCACATCAGAGTCATGACGTAAATCTTCGCTATTTGTTGAGCCCGATACTTTCTCTTTATTTCCGATTGAACGCACCGACGGTCGTACTGAGATGAAGGTTAGGTTGTAGCAGAACGTATTGTGCGCAAATGTCACGCTCACAAACATCAAACAGATTGACGTGACGTCACCTCATTAACACCTTCCCGTCGTCGAAACAAAGGGTAACGAGCGTGCGCTCTGGAGATTTCATTAGGCGACAGTTTTAAGGCCGTCGGAAGGTCCTTGGGCGCACAGATAGGCCTATATAAACATTGTAACAGATCGTAAACAAGGAATAAAAACAGGTTAACTTGGAGAAGCAGGTGATTCGTTGCCTACAAGGCTCGCTTTTAGCTAAATGCTGAAGGTGTAATATTACTCCCAAAGACATTTCCGTTACGTATCTATCCGTATGCCAAAGTCATTTCTAATTAAATACAGTAATAGTTAAAACAAATAAAAGATATATACAAGACTTACAAATTAATCATTTATTTACTCATACGCGTTTCAATGACATAGTCATCATCATAAATGAGTGTTGCTACTACAAACTTTGACTTGCAACTAAATATTTAGTTGTAGTTAGAGTTTGTAATAGCAATACTCACTGATGATCATGCGTTTAAAACGCGTTTGAGTAGATATATGATAAATTTGTGAGTCTTGTGTATGTCTTTTATTCGTTTCAGAGCTAAGCCCAAATAATAGTTATACAGTAATAGTTTTTTTCAATTTTTTCTATTAGTTCACACTACCTCCCTCCCTCTCTTTCTCTCTCTCTCTCTCTCTCTCTCTCTCTCTCTCTCTCTCTATATATATATATATATATATATATATATATATATATATATATATATATATATATATATATCTTGTTCAAATTTTCAATAGTTAATAAAATACTTTAATTCATCCACTCAAGTTCAAATACATTTAGTGGATGAATACGTTTGGTGGATGAAAACTGACTGATGTTAATACAGGTTTTCAAATATTATTTCATTAATTAAATATTGAATTATTTTTGCTTACATGGGAGAAAAACGTTTCCCAAAAATGGCAAGTTATGGAATATAGTTATTTCGTCCCATTTAGCCTAAAATAAGCGATAACAAATGATTTCATAACTCAGCTGATTTTATGTTATAGCTTATGTGGTAAAACAGCTGTTTTAAAGCATAGGCTATGTTACTTCATTTATATTTATTGCAATTATATAACAAAAAGTAACTAGAATAAAAACATGTTTGTTTACCTTAGTGAGGATTGACTTAAAACGTTTTCCCCATTATAAACAAATAAAAACTCTTAACCACAAAAACTTTTGATTTAAATCCAAATGTACTTTTCGATTTCAAAGCAATCATTTTCAGAGGAAATTATTTCAAGAATAACTCTTGTTAATTTTACTCACTTATTCTTGTAATAATTTCCTCTAAAGATGATTACTTTGATAAAGAAACGTACATCAGGATTTAAATAAAAGGTTTTGGGGTTAAGACGTTTTATTAATTTATATTAAAGATTGCATCACAGTTGCTCCAAGTTTTTATATACAGTAATTCTCTTTACTTTTTTTTTAACTAAAAATGTATTTACTTGAATATATTTAATCTATATAGCGATATATTTTGAATGTTGTTTTTTTCAGTAAATCAAATTGTTTTTATTGAGACTCCTTTTACATTATTTACATGGTTTAGGAGCAACACGTATGAAACATATGTAGCCAGCACTACCCTTTAACCTCTCACTACACTATGTTTGACCCTTAGACAATAAACTTCACAAGCTGAATTGAGCTAAGGCCTGACCAAGCACACAGTAGTCTTTGGCGCTGACTGGAATCGAGTCCAGGACCTTTGGGTCAGTCAGTGGTAATGTAACTTTTCTGAAACGCCAGAACAAATAATTTTGTAAAGATTATTCGGGAAAGTCAGCTATCGCTAAGCGTTGTTTGGACGAGAACCATATATTTAAAAGTGAAAATGTTATCCTCTTAAAGAGTGTGAAGAATTTTAATGAATTAGATGCATAGGAAACTTTATTTATAAACAGAAATAAAAATAAAAATATTATTAATGAATTAGGACGAATTTAAAATTCAATACTATTGTAAATTAATGAATGTTAAATATTTTCTTTTTTAAATTATTTAAAAAATTTTATTATTATTATTTAATTAATATTACAGGTACATCGAAATTAAATATTTGTAGCTATCATATGTAGTTCAATGTAAATACATTAGTAGCCGTGGGTGTAAGTTTGGCAATGCCCAGATCCGGTTCTTACTTTTGTTAAAATATTATAGGTTATGTTCAATTTTTTAAATTAAGTTTTGATTGTGTATCATCACTGAGGATGATGACATGAAGCCATTGAAACGCGCCTGATATTAACGCTTTTGTAATTGTGAGTTGTAGCCTATTTATGTTTTGAGTTTATAAATATTTTTGTGTCAAATTATTTTCCACAATGTTTTAAAGTGAATCTGAACAGCAAACAGCATTCGTGTACTTTCACAGGTGTTATAATTTTTAATTTTATCTTATATACATTTGTCAATATAGTCGTAGTGGAAAAAGTTTTGTTTTGGGAAAAGGCCTTTTTGGTGGAAATTAAAAAATTAACTTAATAAGTATTTAACTATTTTTTTAAAAAATAATGTTTTAACGTGTGTAGAATGTCCGGGCAGGAAGTAGCCATCTCACTTTAACCCGGTAGAGAGCAGGTCTGCTTCAAGTAAGAGATCTTCTACCCGAGCGATACCAAATCGTCCTTCTAACTTCAGTCACAGAGGATCAGTACGCCCTGTCTTTGTCCTACCCACTTCCATTTGCCCTTATCCCTCTGCTAATCCCATTTGCCCTTATCCTTCTGCTAATTCCATTTGCCCTTATCCTTCTGCTAATCCCATTTGCCCTTATCCTTCTGCTAATTTCGTTTGCCCTTATCCTTCTGCTAATTCCATTTGCCCTTATCCCTCTGCTAATTCCATTTGCCCTTATCTTTCTGCTAATCCCATTTGCCCTTATCCTTCTGCTAATCCCACTTGCCCTTATCCTTCTGCTAATCCCATTTGCCCCTATCCTTCTGCTAATCCAATTTGCCTTTATCCTTCTGCTAATCCCATTTGCCCTTATCCCTCTGCTAATCCCATTTGCCCTTATCATTCTGCTAATTCCGTTTGCCCTTATCCTTCTGCTAATTCCATTTGCCCTTATCCTTCTGCTAATCCCATTTGCCCTTATCCTTCTGCTAATTCCGTTTGCCCTTATCCTTCTGCTAATTCCATTTGCCCTTATCCCTCTGCTAATTCCATTTGCCCTCATCCTTCTGCTAATTCCATTTGCCCTTATCCCTCTGCTATTTCCATTTGCCCTCATCCTTCTGCTAATTCCATTTGCCCTTATCCCTCTGCTAATTCCATTTGCCCTCATCCTTCTGCTAATTCAATTTGCCCTTATCCTTCTGCTAATTCAATTTACCCTTATCCTTCTGCTAATTCCATTTGCCCTTATCCTTCTGCTAATTCCATTTGCCCTTATCCTTCTGCTAATTCCATTTGCCCTTATCCTTCTGCTAATTCCATTTGTCCTTATCCCTCTGCTAATTCCATTTGCCCTCATCCTTCTGCTAATTCAATTTGCCCTTATCCTTCTGCTAATTCAATTTACCCTTATCCTTCTGCTAATTCCATTTGCCCTTATCCTTCTGCTAATTCCATTTGCCCTTATCCTTCTGCTAATTCCATTTGCCCTTATCCTTCTGCTAATTCCATTTGCCCTTATCCTTCTGCTAATTCCATTTGCCCTTATCCTTCTGCTAATTCCATTTGCCCTTATCCTTCTGCTAATTCCATTTGCCCTTATCTTTCTGCTAATTCCATTTGCCCTTATCTTTCTGCTAATTCAATTTACCCTTATCCTTCTGCTAATTCCATTTGCCCTTATCTTTCTGCTAATTCCATTTGCCCTTATCCTTCTGCTAATTCCATTTGCCCTTATCCTTCTGCTAATTCCATTTGCCCTTATCTTTCTGCTAATTCCATTTGCCCTTATCCTTCTGCTAATTCCATTTGCTAGTGAAGACAACATTACTGGCTACTATTAGTGCCATAAAACTTCTCCATCAACCTAATTATATTTGACAATCATAACAAGTAATATAATTTTTGTAAATAGTTACTTCCTACTTAGATCAGCAAAGAAAAGTTTTCTTTGAGTTTCTTGTTATTTTATAATTACAATTAATATAAATATGTTTATACATTTGTCAGAATAACAATATTAAGTGGCAAAATAGAAAGCGAATTTCCTTGCAATTTTTCATTTTTTTTCTATTTATGGTGTTGTACTATTATTTTTGTTTGTTACTATTTAATCTTTTTTTCGACAATTGCATTGTATTGTAGTTTCTTTTCACTTTCCTTTCGCATTGTCCATTTGTGAAGCAAGGTTCGTTAATCCAGTTTGTTTATTTTATTCTTTTCATTCATTTTTAATCCTAGAGCATTATTTATGATACTGTGTGGTATCCATGGTAACAATTTAGGGTTGTGCAATGGGGGTTAGCAATGGAAAATTTGGCTCAGTGCCAAAGCGCGCTAGATTTCGAACAGGACGATACTCAGTTCGAATCCAACCAAAACCCCTCAAAGTATTGATATTTAAATATTGAATAAGTATTTGAAGAAACTTTATAACATCAATTGTCATCCAATATAGGTTGAAAATATTGGAAGGTGATTGGATGAATAAAAACAAATTTAATTAACTATTGAAAATGTGTACAATATATATCAGTAGTGTAAGCTAATAGAAGGAACTGACAAAAAAGACTACTTTTTGTGACAGTACATATATACAAGAATGTTAGAGGATATATTTCGTAAATAATGCTTACGTACAGTAATAGTAAAAATTTATATTTTTAACATATGTATGTAAATTCTATGATGAACGTTACGAAGGTATGTGGCCTTAATTTCTGTGCAGAATTGCTTTCCCAAGCCGTATCATTGGTTTCAACTGCAATATCATTGAGTAGAAACAAGTGGTCAAGAGGGACCGCCAATGCGTGGGATCAGAAAGAGATTTCATTATAACAGATAATTATTAGGTCGCGGTGAACCACAGCTCGCACCACATCCGACATACTTTGCAGATACTAAAGGAAAAATGTGTATTTAAAATACTGATTAAGACTAACCAACAATTATGTACTTATATTTTCCGGAGATATTAACGCTCGCATAGCTAAGTTTGAATCGGGTTTAACAAAGAAACGTTTGTCCGGAATCATGTTACTGCTCATAGTAAGAGATTGTTTAACCGTACAATCATAAAACTTTTGTCCCGTTTTTGGTTTAAAATATGGTATATTAAGTTGAACTTCTAGCCTGAAATTTAGGTATTTGGTAAAAAAAAGTAAACGACAGCAGAAAAGGTGAAGAATTTTACGAAGACCAACTGAAAACTAATCCCATACTAAAATGTAGATAATAGTAAAATAATAACTGGCTCTTAATTAAATAGTACTGTAACTAGATCCAGTTCATAAAACGATATGACATTTTAATTCAGAGAGCAGTAATATGGTTGAATTTCATGAGACATGAATTATTTAACTACATTCTGCACAAAAAAGACTTATTACAGCTTTTACTTTATATAGTTTGTATTTAAAAAAATTATAAATACATTTTTGGAAAAACTTATTTAATTTTTGGAATTAAAGTCACTATAATTCATTCCCTTGATATGGCATTTATTCTTATTGTGGAACACTTGAGAAACTGTTTAGTAACAAGGCGTAGGTTATGCAATATATGTACAGTTTTTTATGAACTTCTGGGAAAATGAATAAAGAAATACATAAAACAGATTAATTTAATATACCTTATATTATCAACAAAATAATATATTTTTGAAAAACGTTTGTGACAGAAACAAAGGCGTATTATATTTCACTGAAATTTTCTTTCAATATTTGTGGATTTAAAATCGCGATTGAACGTAGTTTAACCTGTATACGCTACTTTAACCAAACAAAAGCCACAAACCGCAATATAAGCAATTATTAAAACTAAAAGAATAATAAAAACTTGTTATTGTTAGAATAGCTAATAATGTTTTATAAAAAAGAAATTGTTTTATGGGTATTATGTATAACAATTGTTTTATACATAACCACTCATGCAAGCTGTGAACATGTGCTACTGTATACATTTAAAATAAATTACAGTAATATAATTTTCTGTACACTGTATACTTTACAGTAAATCCATAACAGTTAAATGAGTTTATAACAGTGAAAAAATTAAAGTAGGTTTATATAGATAATTTATGTCTTGGGAAGTTATAAATGTCTTGGAACTGTGACATTTAAAGTACTTTTCAATTTATAAAAGCTTAATCTCTAAAACCATAACAGTTAACTTTTACAAAGTATATTTTTCAAAATCAATGGATTTACATAAACATTGCTCACAAAACCGTAATGATTGCGATTTTTTGTTTTTGTATTTTTTTTGGAAAACTGGAATTTAAAGTTGGTCCAAGTTGATTCTTATAAACTATATTACATTGTTGTTAAACCCGAACTGTGCAATTATCTAATACCAGTGAAATTTGTTTTGGGGTTAAAAGGATTAAATTAAACATGTCACGCCTAAAACTCTAAACATCAACTAACTGACTCATGATCGTCGCTAATATGTTTGTTCATGAAACGGTTAATTCAATGGATCGTTGTCGGCAATATTTTGCATGCCACTTGGCGTGACTCGTTCCAATATTTTGTCCTGTTACTTCAACAATCAGCAACTTTTAAACAAATTACTTCTTTCTTGAAACGACTTCCTTAATAAATTTATTTAGAAAGGGTTAACGGAAGCACGTGACACGCAACAGTAGGGGGAATGTTGCTCATGCTTGTTGTCACATTAGGGTAAATATTATGGTGCAAGCTGTATGTAGAACGGCAAGATTCCTTAATTGTATGCCATCTCTTCAAGTGTGGCGAGATTCCCTAATTTTATTCTATCTTTTCAAGTGTGGTGAGATTGTCTAAAGTTATGCTATCTCACCAGGTGTGGCAAGTTTCCCTAATTATATGATATCTCTTCTATTGTGGCGAGATTCCCTAATTTTATGCTATCACTTCTTGTCTGGCAAGATTCCATAATTTTATGTTTCCTATTCAGGTGTGGAAAGATTCCCTAATTTTATGCTATCACTTCTGTGGTGGCGAGATTCCCTAATTTTATACCATCTCTTCAGGTATGGTAGGATTCGATAATTGTATGCCATCTCTTCAGGTATGGTAAGATTCCCTAATTTTATGCTATCTCTTCAAATGTGGGAAGAGTCCCTAATTGTATGCCATCTCTTTAGGTATAGTAAGAATCCCTAATTTTATGCTATCTCTTCAAGTGTGGCGAGATTCCCTAATTTTATGCTACCTTCTCAGGTTTGGCAAGATTAGATAATTTTATACTATTTCATCAAGTGTGGTAATATTCCCTAATTGTTTGCTATCTCTTCAGGTAACTCGTCCAAAAGACCTTCTTCTCGGGGTTGGAAGCAGTTCTGGTCAGATAAATGACCTTGGTGGCATGTTTCATAATATTCCCCTATTCCCAGGATAAAAATATGATTATATCCACGGTGCTACCTAATTCCACCTGCTGCTTTTTATTCTTTTTCCAACAAGAGGGATGAAGGGGTTAGAGTTCTCTTTACAGCTCCAGTAGAGAGTAAGTATACTTCAGATAGGCAACCCAGCATACATGAAAGTTTTGCCTATATGCTTTGTCAAGGGGTTTTATTTCCTTATCTTAAATCCTACTTATATTCACAATCCTTTGCTATCCTTCGTAGGTAAAAGGCCATAATGGCTGATCACCTTAAAAACAAAATTGTACGATAATAACAAACTATTTTTTTTAAAAATTGTTAAAATAGCATTTCTTAAATATTTGTTTAAAGTTGTTTCCTGACAATATCAGAACCTTTATTAGTAATCTCATCAATAAACCACCTTCTATTTTATACACGCCTTTTTACCCCTATTCATAATAAATGTAAGGCAGGATAGACGCCTTCATATCTAGCCCTGCACCTAAATCCCCCAGCATAGAAATACCATCTCTTTCCATCCAATTAAATAAAAATAATGGAATCGCCAGAACCCTATCCTTAGATTCCATTCTTATGCCATAAAACCTTCATCGCATATCACTAATTATTTGAAATAATTTACTATGGTTAAATAATAATAATAAATAATACACAAAACCTCTAAACGCAAATACTTTTAATCTAGCCTGATGTACATTTCGGTCACCAAGTAACTATCCTCAGAGTAGGTTAGTAAATTATAAGTAAGGACATTATGCAGAGTAAGACAGTATTGTGGCATATGCCTCTAAGGAAGGCTAATTTGTAACAGAAATTTACATGAGGTTGAAATAGAAATATTTGTGGTTAAGCGTTTTTGCGTCTTATTTATTAATGTTTTCATATTCCTATAGTCTTTACACAGATCTGGTACCGAGTAGATATATGGTAATGTAGTTTTTATTTAAATGATTATTTTATTTCTTTATTAATTATTAATTTGAAATGCGACTAGTGGGTTCGATTATAAATAAATTTAAGTGATATGTATTTTTATATAATTTTTATTTAGGTTACCACATACTCAAAGTTTTATTTAAACGTTTATCCAAAGATGCAACAATTACAAAATTAAGGTATATTATCCTTATACCTGAAGTTAGGGGTTATTTAGGTCTTTTCTTTTTACTTTTCAGGAATCTACCTTCCACAATTTTACTCGCTGTAGGGACCTATTCATATCTCTCTTAAATGTTCCTTCCACATCCTCACGGGCCATTTCTCATCAACCTCCTTATATAAAACCTTATTGCTACCTCTCAGTTATCGTCCTTTCTTTACCATATACTATGATCTCCTTCATCCCCAACACCAGGGAAGGTTTACGCCCAAATCTAGGTTTATAATCTACCTTCTATTATCATGTGCGTTCCTCGCACTCCTTACATAAATAAATACACACGCTAAAAAATTTAAAATATATATCGGTTACATGGAAAAGTAGATTTGCAAAACGTAACCGCGTGTTTACATAAGGCAACACAACTGCACTAGAATGTGTACTGAACGCTTGCTGAGTGTCCGGAGTTAAAATCACTGAACACAGCCCGACTTTTGACCTCAGCACGAACATAACTTAGGATTACATTACGCGCTACATACAAAAGCAATCACTTCCATTCCGTATATGTACGCTATTGTTTACGTATTCATGGCCAAATGTAAACAAGCTTTCCTATACGCGTGTAAGTTGTATTAAAAAGTTATGTTTTATTTGTTGCTATACCTAATCGGGATTGGTTCAAGGCTGGCCGTGACTCTCCTTGAAATGTTTGTTGTAAACGATGAATTCTGAATTTTCAATTACAGATTGATGTTTACCTTATTCTCGTTCGAGATGAAATGGAAAGTTTCTAGGCTACGAACAGGTTTCGTCAGAAGATCGTGGAATTTTCGTCAGTTCATTGCAATTCGAACGCCATTGTTTCTTGTTTTGTCATGAATCTTCTTCTAAATCTATTCTATTCATAGCTATTCTAATGCCATTATTTCCTTGGGAGCCATTACCAAGTTTGTAATAATCTATCATCCGTAATCTATCATCTCATATGTCCGTACCGGAAAAGCTGCTTTCTTTCTATAGTGCCTGTAAGTGATGTCTCTACATTCATTATTTTGTTGATTCTGTCTGTTCTTATATGATCCTGAAATGTATATCTACAACATCTTAACCGGAAACTGTTTTGCATTACATTTATTCGTTTCTGTATCTTATTGTAATTCAATAAGTTAGACCTATTATTATCATATACTGTCCTAAAAACACAGTCTCTGAGAATATCAAGACAACCTAGAAGATGTTGGCGGAAACCGTAGAACTGGTCATGTCCCTCAAATACCTAGGCGTTAATATTGCTAACAATAAAAACACAAACCAAGAAGTGTAAGCATAAGCGATAGCAAGGGTGTCACCATTTATCTGGGATCTAATATGGAGAAATAAATATATGAGTATCAAAGCAAAATACAAAACTACAAGATCTGTGTAATACCTACGCTAAAGAAACAGTTACTAATACCTAATTCTAACAGTATGCTGAGAACAACAGAAATGAAGATTCTAAGATAAATTAGGGACACAATAGAATGAGAAACTGCGATATTAGTGTGACATTCAGGCTGTGGTCCAGAGCATGGAGAGACTACGGCGATAGAATGGTGACTTGCGGAACAAAGCAACCGAACACCTGGAAACCTCCCAAAACGCTAGTATGAAATCTTGACATTAGTGCCCCAACTGGATAAAACTTTGAAGAAAAACAAGAAACTTTGTATCACAATAAAAATATATATATTTATAATGCTTATATTGTTGGAAAAAAAACTTCCGGTACCGGGAATCGAACCCGAGCCTCCTGGGTGAAAGCCAGGTATCCTAGCCACTAGACCATACCGGATTGCGCAACTTCCTCTTATTTTAAACGTTTTTAAAAATAATAGATATCTTTTTAAAGTAAAGTTGTCGAGCCAAGTAAACTAGTATAGCACAATATCGAACTTATGTTTATAAAAACGTTGATTGTAAATTCTTTACGTGTTAAAGAAGAAGTGGTACCAGCAAGGGGATTGGTAGAAATAAAGGCTTTTTCAAAAACGCTTACCTTTAAACCTTATTTTCCTCTAATAAACTATATTATTATACGTAAACTATTGCCATGTTTTAAACCTAATTTTTTAATTATAGTTTTAAAATTAATCACTTAATGCAAATATATTGTTACTATACAAGAACTTAAGTAACGTTTGTTAGGGATAAATTAAATTTAAAAATTGTTTTCAGGACAGTCTTTATTCTGCATTGAATTTCAATACAAAAACATAACCTATAGTAGGCTTTATTTTATGCCTTACAACTAGAGAGTTTGACAGTGGTACATGAATCAAGTTTTTACGTTATGCGCGCTAAAAATAATAGTTAAATTCATCTTCATTGATACACCGTAAGCATTACCAATGGAGAACGCAACTACAAACATTTGTGTTGTTGCATTTTTACCAAACGTTATGCCTCTATTTTCGAGTAAATCCTCGACGTTACCCTGTCAATATTGTTCAATACAGTTTTAGGCTGTTATTTTCATAAATCATTCTAATAAGGATTAATATTAAAATTTTATTGTTAATATTCGAAATAGCTGGTAATGAGTGATCAAAGAAATGAAGAAATAATTGCAAACTTGCCTAGTAATAGCAATAAACTCAAGATTAGATCAAGCGTAGGAAATTCGGAGAATAGAAAAACAGAAAGCTGCGAGGGTACAGTGAAACCACCCTTACCCCTTCTTAGAATTGTAAAGTGTTGTGTTTCCGTTCCATTGTTATGGAATAGAATCAAATATTAGGACCGAATCTCTGATGAAAACTTCTCAGGCCTTTGAAATGTGGTAGAAGAACCGTATGAAAATTATGTGCCAGTGACGGGGTAATGCGTCATATGGCTAAAAAGAGAGATAGGGTTGCCGAATAAGAGAAGAAAGCTGAAATACCTAGGTTGCCTTACGAAGTTCTGTATATATATATGGGTTACTTTAGATACGTCGAAGAAAAAATTGACAGTAGCAAGGGACCCGTTAAGAAGACATTCTCGGCTCCACAGCTTACATCGAAGGTTTGTGTCATATGCCCAACTGTTCGAATCTCCCGGAAATAAAACCAGTACAGCCTTGTTAACCAACATTATAAATAGACAAGGTACATTAAAATAGAAATTGAAAATTTTTGATTAGAGGAAAAACTCAATACAAAGGATAAATAAAGAACTTTTGTCAAATTAATACCTACCTTTTAGTTAATAAATTTTTTAAAAACGTTTTGTTAACATTCTTAAAAAGATAGTTTTATTAACAAACAATAAATATTCTAAGATGAAGTAAACAAACATAATAACACAATTTTGTTTATTTTGTATTCACTGTATCGACTACATACTGGTCTTCGCTAAATTGCCTGATTATTCTCGTTAAAGATCAAAAGTCATGATGCGATGAATTGAATTTGGTCCAGCTCCAGCTTCTACCCCTCCCCTGCCCCTTGTAATTTAGCAAATAGCGGTTCTCGTTTCTAATCAATACGTCACGTGACCGGATATATAGCTCATTTAATTACAGCTGGCATCCCTAAGTGGTGTTTAACGATTTGAAATTCATTTCTGTAATACATTATTATTACAATGCGTAGCAAAACAATTACTTTACAATCATGCTTATAACAATGCATTCTGGACAGTTTCTCAGGATTTTGTTATGTGGTTTATAATTTATATGTTAATATATATTGTTATATATAGATATAAGCACGAATATTAGTAAATTTAGGATTTATGGATATGAGTTGGTAAATGAAAGGAATTTATAAATAAGAGGTAATGTTTTGAGCTTTTATCATCAGAGGTTTAGATATCCTAGGTTTTACAAATGACGATCAGTAGATTTTGGTTTTAGGAATAAAACAATGAGTATTTTTGGAGTAATAACTTCTTTACGCTCGATGAACGAAGCGTGATATTAAATCATTAATTTCTCTTCACGCTATTTCGGAAACGCAAACCTTATAGCATATATATCCGTCAGGTTACGCTCGATGTGAATTAAATGTTAAAATATGATTGTATGTGACAGCCGATTTTGTGTTATAGGTTATGTTTTAGCACAGCCGTTTTACACGTAGATTATTATAATTAAACTACAATAACGCTTGCTACAATGTTTAGATACCCTTGATGTACATTTCGCCAACAATGTTAGTATCATCAGAACGTTACAAATATTCTCAGTATATTTGTAACCTTCTGATGATGTTAGCAGTGTTAGCGAAATGTACATCAAGGGTGTTTAAATATTTGTAGCAAGGGTTATTGTACTTTATTTATTATAATTACGCTACTGTGCTCTGTATAGATTTGTACACAAATTATTACCAAATATATTAATAGATTAATAAATACAGCCTATAGATAAATCAGTTATTAAATATATTAATTTATTTAGCTTTTGATAAATCTTAATACAAATAATTCCATATAACGATAATACAAGGTACTTTTTTTTATTTAGTGTCTGTTAATAATTATTATTTTTTTATATAGGCTCATTACAGATCACAGACAATTTTGCTTTTTAAAAAACCATCTACGTTTCAAATTTCTTTCCGGAACTCCTTTTTGAGTGCTAAATTTTAATTAAACAATTATACAACATAACTTACTATTTATAAAATACATAACATTATATAAAACATAATAAAAATCAACAAATTTGACCTGTAAGTGGATATTTATTAAGAGTTTTATAATTTGTTGATTTTTATTATGTTTTATATAATGTTATGTATTATATAAATAGTATGTTATGTTGTATAGTTGTTTAATTCAAATAGAGCTCTTGAAAAGGAATTTCGGAAAGAAACGTTGAGTGTTTTAAAAAAGCAAAATTGTCTGTGATCTGTCATTTACCTCTATTAAAAAAAAATGGTAAGTATTTTTAATCCAATTTGTGAAAGGAAATCATTCTTAGGCCCGCCTTATATTTTTTAAACAAGCTTATATTTTTTATTTGAATTGCTTTGTTTTAACAGTAAACATCTAAAAAATCTTGTTGCTGTTCATGACGAGCTGGTTGTAAATTACAAATTACACTTTTGCTATTACTTGCGACCAGACATTTGTTAACTAAAAGTTGTTAATTGTTAACTTACACTTGGAGAAAACGTTTTCGTCTTACGACTTTTTCAGCCTCGACAATTAACAACTTTTAGTTAACAAATATCTGGTCCCAAGTAATAGCAAAAGTGTAATTTGTATCTAATAAATGTTTTCTTGCTACCCATATTATTTTATTATTAATGTTAATATTAGTCTTTATTAAAGATTCCTCAGAGTGGTAAAAGTTGAATAAAAATTTATAATTTCATATTTTCGGCGAGTGTTGAAACTTTTGCCAACTATGAACTATTAGCTATATTTTGTTTATCACATCTGTCGGAACCACCCCCCCCCCAGCGCCAGAAACAATGTTTTTAATAATTTTTCTTGCTAGCAATGAGCCTGTAAATGAAGCTTATATTAAACTTGTCTTTGATTTCAATTCTAAGATCTAACTATTGTTTGATAAAAGTTCAAAGTGAAAGATGATTACAGAAAGTTCCGACGTTTTACCGTTAAGCTTTGGCAAACCTTTGGTTTTCTGTAAATTTACCAAAATACGGGCTTTTTAGTGACATTATAAGGTGAATTTAATTATTGGCTATTTCTTGTAAAAACTCACCTTTAACCACTTTGTTAGCTTTGATCACTCCGAATTAACAACATAGCTCTAATCAAAATAAGGACAAAACGCCATATTTTTACTTAGATGAGGTTTATTGATAGTCTATTAATACTGCACGCGCCAAAATAAACAGTAATGAAACAGTTGTAAGATTTTATTTTATTTACATAGTTTTCTCCGCAGTTTTCTTAGCACCATGTCAGCAAAAACTCACCTCAAATGAAATATGTCAACACGAATACGCGGCCACAATCTAGTCGTCACAGCTGAACGAGAAGGCAACTCCAGCTGTTTCAATACTGTTTATTTTGGCGCATACGGTATTACTACATTAGCATAGTAACGGACAAACTCCGCTCTGTAATACTTTGGAACAAGTTTGTTCCATAGGAACGAATCTGGTCACTCCAGGTTACTTAAAATGTGTGCAACCTTCTTCTCAATCTCATTTCCATGTTTTCTTCCAAATGTCTACCCTTACAAGAGAAAACATCAGATACTTTTGGGAGGATCTAAAATAGATGATATCTCTCATACATTAATCTCGATTACCTCCCATATTCCAGACCCTGGGAGACGGTATAACTTCCTTATCTTGAAATCGATATATTTTCCACATTCTAAACTTATTTTTAATATAACCTTCGCCTTAAAAAAACAAATACAAACTGACCTAATCAAACCACCGACTACTTAATCTGGAGTCTTTTATTTTTTCTCAAATTGAAGAAAATTATAGTAAGAAAAGTATTTCTCAATGAGCAAAATTTGTACCAAATGTCTACCGCTGCAATTTTGCCTCTGGTAAGTGTGACAGGGAAAAGTACTGACAATCTCTAGCCAACAGGTTTCCTTTGCAAAGAGAGGTTGCCTCGTTAGTTACATTACTACCTTAGCGCCGTTATGTAACTCTAATTAAACATATATCAATAAGGAAACAAGACATCAGGGATTTAAACGAAAAGTGCATAGTAGTTTGTATGTGTGAGTGTGCACGCGCACGCGTCAGTATAGCCGCGCTTTTGTAAAATGTCGAAAGAAACAACTAATATTTATTCTAATTCATAAGAATTTATTCATAACTGGTTTTTTAAAGGTGCTCGATGTAATCATCTTGAATTCATGATTAAACTCATATTAAAAAAGGAACTGACAAATACAAACTCTCAGGTATTTACAAATTAACTTGTAACGATTGTCCCAGCTATTACATTGACAAAACCGGCAGCTCATTCTATACACGCTTCGAAGAACACATTACCCAAAAAAAACAAACAAACCCTAAATCCAGCTACGCATAACACCTAAAAAACACCCAACACACACACACACCGGCATACACACTAATTTTAATGTTCTACACACATTAAAACAAAGTAAAAAAACTAGCAACCTTAGAAAAATATGAAATCTACAAACACTACGCAACAGATAAAGAAAACGTATTAAATGACCACACACACTTTGAAGCCAACAGTCTTTTCTATTATACGACACACAACTCAAACAACCCACCCCATTCCACAGTCATATATCCTTTCCAGTTAGAGTCTTTCCACCTAACCGATGCCGCCAGTAGAGGGTTAGCTTCGTATAAGGAACGAATGTTTTGAAACGCGTCAGAAAGTAAACAATTACGTATTCACTTAGTTAAGTTTTTTACAATGGTTTTTTAAATTATTTAATTTAGAACAAACTATTAAAAAATTTTCTTGCTCGTGTATGTTTTAATTTTTATTTCATCAAAGTAATTTTAACAAGGGTTGTAACCCAGTACGTTCGGCGATACATATTTATTTACCTTCCAAATATATTTAGAAAGCCAATAATTTGTTTTGCAACAAACGATGTAGGAACGACAGGTTCCGATCAACGGTTTGTTGGAAGGACCTAAATAAATCGACTATTGATTGGTCGTACGATGGTACAGAACGACCAATGAAACTGTCACTGCTTGTATGGGAATATAAACGTTTACAATTTACCGTCAGAGCATTGACGTTAGCATCGGCAACGAACATGCAACTCCGTGTCATGTGGGCGATGTGGTGCTTGCTGATTGCGGACGTGTTCGTCGGGACGCGATAAAAGCCAATTTCACATCGCAACGCTTTTGTTTACGTTTCTAATTAAAGCTACTCTATGCGTGTTGACGGAAACTTGAACAAATTTGTTAAAAAGAGTAAGAATTTAAAATTTTGAGGTGGATGAAAGAGATATGGTGCAGGTTATTTCCCTCTCCCTCTGCTTCGCTTACGGTCTTCCTCTCCTTCTCTCTGTCTACCTGTCTGTGTATCACTTTCTCTGTCAACATCTCTCTCTGTCTTGGGCCAGTCTATTATTTATCTCTTTTTGTTCTCTCTCTCTCTCTCTCTCTCTCTGATAGTGTGTCGCTTTCTCTGTCTGTCTCTATCTTTGTCAATCTGTCTCTCTGTTTTCATATATAAATCTCACTCTCGATATTGTCTCTTTTGTATGTCTCTATTTCTACGATACTCTGTCAATCTGTATCTTTTCTGTCTTTTTCTCTCTCTCTTAGTTACCATCAGTCTGTATACGTGTTCTTTCCTTTTCCCTCAAACAATCTATATTTCTCCTTCTGACTGTTCACCTGCCTGTCTGTCTGTTTCTCTCTGTGTCATTCTGTATCTTTTTCTCTGTTTGTTTGTCTACTCTTCTGTCACTTTGATTGTATCTTACTCTTTCCGCCTCTTTCTCTTTCTCTCTCTCTCTCTCTCTCTCTCTCTCTCTCTCTCTCTCTCTCTCTCTCTGTTATTCTGACTCTCTTTCTCTATTTGTTTGTCTCTTCTGTAACTTTCCTGCCTCTTACTCTCTCAGTTTGTCTGTTCGTCTCTCTCTCTCTCTCTCTCTCTCTGTTTATCGGTTTAAAGTTGGTCGTGTTTTTGTTCACACAATTTTTTGAGAGGTACAATTATTGTAAACAAATGCATACCCGTAGGGAATACTAACAAGCTGCATATGTTATGGCGAAGTTACCTTAGCCTAAACACTTCTAAATTCAAGTACATAAATATCCTCCGAAGAATTCCGTAACTCATCCTAAGGTAAAGTTAATAACCCTTCTCTCGTTCTATTCCTTCTTAAATAAGCATTTTACAGGCTCTTCAGGGTCTCTTACCTTACCATATTGAGTGTAGCTAGTCCGTGGTGTCCTAGATAGAATTAGACGTTTTTATTAGTCTTCGGTTGGATCTCGCTCTCTTTATTTATCCCGTTAGGTCTCCCTTGGTTACTAACAGTTCTTTACACTACTAATATATAAAAATAAGATAGGTTAAAGATTTCCCTTTTGCCTGGCCTTTTTATGGTTACTAAAAACAGTTTTTTCCGTTTAGAACGAGATCCGCAGCGTCTCGCCGTACACATAATTAAAGTAGATTTATAAATACTTAACGAGAAACTACATTTTTAAAGCGCTCTTTATGAAACACTAAAAGAATCGCTTAGTGCGATCGAAAACATTTTGTATCAGTTCGTTTTTTTATAAATTAGTGGTTATGCCACTAAGTAGAAAGCGGGTTTCACCGAATGCCATGGACAAATCCATGTTGTTATTTTACTTTGAAACACGCCCAACCAAAAGTATAATAACTTGACAGAAAAAAAATTAATTTGTTTACTATACTTAATTGAAGAGTAGTCAAATGTAATGAGGAAGTGAAATGAAAATCGAAACGGGGGCGTTGTGACAAAGGAAGATTAAATAAGAGAAATAAGAGATTAGTGAGAACTAAATAAGAGGCCCAAGAGTCAATAGGAAGTAAAGGAATGTTGACGCAATTTTATAAGATTAAGAAAAGAGAACAGTCAACTTGTAGTTGATGAGACTAAAGAAACAGAAGCACAGCTTAGAATTGGTAAAAATAGTAACGATGGCCATAGTAACCAATGACTATATCTAATCTTACATATACCAAATGAATGAACTAAAATAAAGTAGGCTTGGTGAGAAAAATAATTGACTTTCTAAAATTTCAGGTAAATTTATTTGTCTATCGAAAACGTGAAAAACTATAATAATTTAAAAAAAAAGGTAAACATACTTTACTTTACTTTATCCAATGCCCGCCCTTGGCTGTTAAACCATTCGGTGTCGAGCCTCCCAGTAACGACAGGTTCTGGACAGCTGGTCGTTCAGTTCAGGACAGGTTGAAACGTGGTCCCCAATCATTGAGACAGAGTGGGCACGTATCGGACTCCGCTAGGCCAAAACAGTAGAGGTGGGGATAGTCGTGTCCTGTCAGAAGTCGAAAGTCAGCTACGGCAGTTGCTCTATCGCTTGTGGGCACCAAAGGACCGCGACTGCTAAGTGATACCCACTGTTTCCGCCAGCTGGCTTCCTCATGCTCTTGTTTAATGGAGCGTTTAAGGATTGCATCAATAAGGTGTTTGGCAGAGGTTACACTGGTTTCTGCGTATGGTTGTTGCATCTGTGTTCCATTTTCCAAGGTCGTCTGCTCTTTCGTTACCTGTGATGCCGACGTGACTTGGGATCCACTGAAGGCTAATTGACCATTCTTTTTGCAAAAGATGTGAGATTGCTTCTCCGCAGTGGAATATGTTCGAACAGTCTGTTGAAGAGTTGTCGGCTATTGCAATTATGGCGGCTTGGGAGTCTATAAAGAAAACAGCTCGTTGGTGGTTCGTCGCTGGGCTATGCGCAGCAAGAGCCTCTGCGGCCAGTCGTACTGAAGTTACGTCCCCATCAAAATTACTTCCGTTTTCCCCAACGCCCTGGCTGATTTCAAATAGCTTGGAGAAAGCTCCAGCGCCAGTAGGATTGAGTTTAGATTCATCAGTGAAGATGTGCAGCCAGTCTGGTTCAGAATATAAGGTGTGGATTGTCTCAAGGGCAGAAATCTTTAGTTCTTCTGGGAGTGCAAGATGCTTGGGGGTTTTAAAGTTTAGTAACGACAAACTTTTGAGTCGGCTTGTTGAAAGTTTTGAGCGGGGTTAGATTTGATTCACCGATGTTATACCTTCTTCTAAGTTCTTCAGCGTGTTGTAGTGGGCTTAGCTGGGTTTTTAGTCTTTGTGCAGCCTTTCTATAGTTAGTCCAGTATCAGTGATTTACTCTTCTTGAGCGTTTCCAAAATGAGGTAAACAAGTTGATATCTGTATTAGTTTTTTTATATTTTGTAATTGTCTATATTTAATATTTTGTCTAAGCAGAATAAAACACTGAATAATAAAAACACTACAGTAATCTTAACAAATATTCAAAAAGGAAGATGCTTTGGAAGGTTCAAGAAAGCTTAAAGCAAGATATTCTAGTAAAGTGTTGAGGAAACCAGCCCAAGGAGATTGGAGGAAAAGGACGTAAAAGGGTTGTATGCCAGTCTTACCGTCAATAAACCGCTCTCTGGATTTAATGACATAAATATATAAAGAAAACGAAAACAAGGTGAACAGATGAATACTTAAAACGAAAGAAAAAATTGTATCAAACTTAAAAAGAATTTTCTGTCGAAGATTCAAGCAATAAGATTTACTTCAAAGGGGGGGAAACACCCCTAACAATAAGGCGTGCACTTTTAACAGAGCAGAATTCGACAATGTTGACATTTCTCTGAGCGTAGCAGTATTTTCGTCACGGCGCGGCACGGCCTTCAGGATCGCACTAAATGGACGGGTTGGCTGCCCACAAATTGGAGACAGCGATGAGTCACATTCTTGTCAAGGTCATCACGAACTGTGCCATCACTTTGAAGGCTTTGAAAAACTCCAAACACGCCGTCGTTATGCGGCGCCAATTGGTCGAGGCCCTTTTGAGAAATTAGCGTCTTTTATACATACAACGAAAAACAATTTGTTTGTTTTTAAACTGTTTAAATAGAAGTGGGTTTCTCGTCGCTAATGGCCAGGTTTTGGTTGACGTTTTTAGAAATATCAACTTTTGTTCAAGTGTTAGAAGCCTCAACTTTTCATCGAGTATTAATAGCCTCAACTTTTGTTCGAGTATTATCAGCCTCAACGTTTCTTCGAGTATTATGAGCCTCAATTTTTGTTCGAGTTCTAGCAGCCTCAACTTTTGTTGAGTATTAGGAGCCTTAACCTTTATTCGAGTATTAGGAGTCTCAACCTTCGTTCGAGTATTAGCAGCCTCAACGTTTGTTCGAGTATTGGAAGCTTCAACTTTTGTTCATGTATTAGCATCCTCAACTTTTGTTAGAGTTTTAGCAGCCAAAACTTTTGTTCGAGTTTTAGCAGCCTCAACTTTTGTTCGGGTTTTAGCAGCCTCAACCTTTGTTCGAGTATTAGGAACCTCAACTTTTGTTAGTGTTTTAGCAGCCTCAACTTTTGTTCATGTATTAGCATCCTCAACTTTTGTTAGAGTTTTAGCAGCCAAAACTTTTGTTCGAGTTTTAGCAGCCTCAACTTTTGTTCGGGTTTTAGCAGCCTCAACTTTTGTTCGAGTACTAACAGCCTCAACGTTTGTTCGAGTATTAGCAGCCTCAACGTTTGTTCGAATTTTAGCAGCCTCAACCTTTGTTCGAGTATTAGGAACCTCAACTTTTGTTAGTGTTTTAGCAGCCTCAACTTTTGTTCATGTATTAGAAGCCTCAACATTTGTTCGAGTATTAGCAACCTCAACGTTTGTTACACTTTTTAGCAGCCACTACTTGTGTTCGAGTTTTAGCAGCCTCAACGTTTGTTCGAGTATTAGAAGCCTCAACTTTTGTTAGAATGTTAGAAGCTTCAACTCTTCTAAGAATATTTGCAACCTCAACTCTTGTTCCCGTTTTAGCAACTTCAAAGTTTGTTCGAGTATTAGGAACCACAACTTTTGTTCTAGTTTTACCACCCTCAACTTTTGTTCGAGTATTAGAAGCCTCAACGTTTGTACGAGTATTAGAAGCCACAACTTTTGTTCTAGTTTTACCACCCTCAACTTTTGTTCGAGTATTAGATACCTCAACGTTTGTTCGAGTATTAGAAGTTTCAACTTTTGATCGAGTATTAGAAGCCTTAAATTTTGTCGAGTATTAGTAGCCCTAACGTTTGTCCGTTTTTTCAAAATTTTCTACTCCTACTTTGTTTCTACATAATGCCTGCGACATTTTACTATCACCGTTCACTGACGTATAAAGTAAGAAACGAGCCTCCAAGTATTTTTCAGTGCATTGTTCAGTATCATATTTATTTCGTATTTTGTAATAAACGATATCCTCTTTGGTTTTAAAACGCTCCGCCAATATGATCATTATTGCATACGAAGAGAAGGATTTCATTGAGCATATAGGAGGATTAAGGTAGGAAAGTACAAACCCCGGAATAGGATATAACGACCTTGAAGCATGTGCGCAGGATTGCATATCTAAGGTAGACCTCTATCGGGGCCATAAAGAGGCGCCTATTCGTTACAACCCTTTATTAGAAGAAGTATAAGAAGGGGTAAGGGGCAATATATAAGACTAATGAAAATGTATAATGATCCCCTGGCACTGAGAATAGGGGGGAATTAAGGGATTGAGGGGATAGGGTAGCTTACCCTGAAATAAACCTGGTGTTGGGACATAAGAAACACCTGGGGTAGGGTGCAAAAATATATTGTCCGGTTATAAAGTAGACACAAACCTACTCTTCACTGAAGAATGCCGATGTAGAAGCCTGAAAATTACAACATATATTAAAAACAAATAAGGTTATTCAGATACAAGAATATATATATATATATATATATATATATATATATATATATATATATATATATATATATATATAATACATTTTCTTGTTTACTAATTTAAAACAACATAGGTTATTCAAATACAAGAATATTTATTAATTTATATTCAAAGCTTTTCGTTGGCAAACAGTACCAACATCATCAGGAATATTATGTTGAATATTATGAACATCATGTTAATTTTAATTGTTTAATATTCCTGATGATGTTGGTACTGTTAGCCAACGAAAAGCTTTGAATTGTAAATTCAATTATAATTCTTGTATTTGTATTTTGACTTATGTTCTTATATATATATATATATATATATATATATATATATATATATATATATATATATATATATATATATGTGTGTGTGTCTGTTTCTGTTTAAACGTTTATGTTAGATGAACTTATGCTAATTTTACTACAAAGTCCTATCAGTAAAAATCAGTTTTCCATCTTTCGAAAAGATGTTTTTGGTCTTATTTTATTGACAGAAGAGTTACAACAGTTTTAATAGAACATGAAGACTGTAACCTTTGAAAACACATGTTTGTCTACTCACCATTTGTTTTCCTAAGCCTTACGATTTTTGTTCCTTTTCATATAATTTTAATTAAATAAGGCTGAATTATATTTGTGTTGATATTTTTATAATGATCAGCCTAATAAAGAAGCCTTAGAAAGATATCCGCCTCGAGCCTTGATAACATTTGTTTGTCGCGACCTGTAGGGTCTTATCTTATTTAAACTGAATTTTGTCTAAAAGTGATTTGATTTCGTATGGTTAAAATTAAAGAAATATATTTCAGAGTACTATAATTGAGCAACTATTTGAATACAAATATCATTAGGAATAATTTTTGTTATTTAAGGTGACGTCAGATATTTCTGATCGGATTATAGGAGAAAGCTGCGAACTTTGCGATAAAACTAGCTCCAAAACGTTTAGCGTTTCTAATTGTGTTTTAATGGTTCCTAAAAGACGAAAGTTGTAAATGTGGAACTGTTTTGTAAAAGGAGACTTTCCTTCAAACGATCTGTCCCCTGCCACGGTTACAAGACGACTGTTCGTTGTGAAATCGAGAGTTCGACCTCGTGACGACTCCTCTGTCACGTGACGACATAGTGAGGCCTTTTCACTCCAGTAATTTCAATGCTCGTAAAATACGGACGTTGTTTAGGAAACACAGATGTATAAATATCCTAATAGATTACAAGAAAGGAATATATCGGCAAATGAATCCAGCCCTTGGTGAAATATGTCTATTGTATTAAATGGAGGAATAAGTTATTTACTAGACGCCCACGTAGTACTTAACGAAAGGGCCTATTTATTATAAATAGGAATTCCCGAGGAAGTAAAATTTCCCGGACTGGGAGATGGAAGGAATATTCTGACTAACGTAGGGAAGGATCCCAGATGTAGATTTAATAATCGGGATTAAATGGAGATGAAAATACATTAACAACGTGTAAAAAGGGTTATAATAGCCAGACAAGACGAAGCGGGCAGAATCAATATTCGCGTGGCTTCGATCGCTTTTTTGTACTTTTAAAACGATCAGGTAGTTTGACTATTTTGTACTACGAAGGATGGAGAAAGATTTTAAATATATATAGTAATAAGGTAGGGGATGAGCTTCTTGGTACAGGAATAAAGGAAATATTGTAGCAACACGTTTGCACAGTCGTGTACTCATATAGACCTATCCTCGGGGTCATTAAGAAAATTCTATCCTTTACGCCTCCTTGTTCGAAAAAGGAAAATTAAACAAAGGCAAAGAGAAGAGGAAATAATCCTCTGGTACTGGGATTGGGGGGGGGGAGGGAATTATGGCATCTCGTAAGCGTGACTTAGACCTCTCATAGAAGTATAGAATAATATCGGAGGATCGCATATTTCGTCCAAGTACTGTAATAATTTGCTGTAATTATTATTTGAACTGTAATTATTTGTTTCCCAAATTGACAGCTATGAGATAATATAAGTTAAAGACTTTAATAAATAAAAAAAAATTAGTTAAAAAAATCTAACAATTTTTTTTATAATTGCCTTTGACATATTTTTAAATTTCATGAAAAATTAATATTTATCTTCACTTAGCAGAGAACGTTAAGACATGAAGACAGCTTTTCTCTAAATGTTACAAGTTAGCCGGTTCTCTTTAGAAAGAAGTGTTCAGAAGAGAAAACGAAAAAAATGTATGAAAAATTACATTTTTCATTAGTTAAAAAATATAAATAACTATAATTTGGCGAACACGTTTTCATAAGCGGTCGTTTTATGGCGAATAATAACAGGCGCGTGTGGAATAAACTAAAACATGCCACTAAAGCAATTGGCTTCAATTATCGAGCGTTACACAAGGTGCGGAATATAAACTGGCCTTAATTCGCGAGAAGTGTTTTTGTAAAGTAAAACATTCTGCATGTTTTATGAGTGTTACGGGAAAACACTTAGAAATAGAAACAATCTTGGCACATGCTCCTGCGTTAAACTCGCTGCCTACAGTCGAATATCTGCTATAAGTTACGTCCTTGTAAAGGCTAGAGTTTCTCCGAGGTTTACTGACACTGCGAAGTATTTAGGGAAATACTTCGATTTAACTTATAGCGTGAAGTTTTAGGTATGTTTAGCTATCAGCCAAAACGGAAAAATCTAAGGTAAAATGATGCAGACTCCTTGGATGCATTGTGGAAAGCATGTTTGATGGATTGCTATGAAAAGATAGAGAGAAAGAGAAATGTAAGTAATACGTTGGTGAGTATGAAAGAAGAAAGAGGGGGAAAGTAAATAATAAGTTTGTGGATATGAATGAAGAGTGAGCCATGTAAGTAATAGATTGGTGGTTATGAATATAGAAAGAGAGCGAGAGAGAGAGAGAGAGAGAGAGAAATGTAAATGTTACGTTGGTGAGTTTGATTGGGGGGAGAAAGAGAGAGAGAGAGTGAAAGGAAGAAGAATGTAAATATGTTGATTAGTATGAATGGAGAGAGAGAGAGGGAGAGAGAGAGAGAGAGAGAGAGAAAGTAATAAGAATGTAAATAATATGTTTATTGGTATGAATGGAGAGAGAAAGAGAGAGAGAAAGGAAGAAGAATGTAAATAATACGTTGATTGGTATGAATGGAAAGAGAGACACAGAAAGGAAGAAGAATGTAAATAATATGTTCATTGGTATGAATGGGGAGGGAGAGAGAGAGAGAGAGAGAGAAAGGAAGAAGAATGTAAATAATATGTTGATTGGTATGAATGGAAAGAGAGAGAGAGAAAGAGACACAGAAAGGAAGAAGAATGTAAATAATATGTTGATTGGTATCAATGGAGGGAGAGGAAGAGAGAGAGAGAGTAATGAAGAATGTAAATAATATGTTGATTGGTATGAATGGAAAGAGAGAGAGAAAGAAGAATGTAAATAATATGTTGATTGGTATGAATGAGGGAGGGAGAGAGGCAGAGGGAGAGAGAGAAGGAGAGGGAGGGAACGCGAGAGAGCGATGTACGTAATTAGTTTGTAAGTATGAATGGGAGGAGAGAAAGAAATGACGAATGAGAAAAGGAATTTGGAAAGGTATGTCATCCGATGAGGCAGAGTAAATAGAGCTTTTATGATAAATATAGTTATAATGAAGATCTGATCATTCAGGGACAAAGTGACAGCAGCAAGAGGCAGTAGAAGATAATCTCGGTTCTATAGCTTAATACACAACATTTTCAAAGGTTAAGGAGCAAAACGAAGACGACATTAAGTAAGGTGCGGACTAGAACCTTCTGTAGGGTCCCCTCTCTTTGAAAACGCGAAGAAATATGGAGAATTGAAGATAGTAGAAAGAAAGTTACTTAAAGAAACCAGCTAATGACAGTTTATGTAAAGAGCTATGCCTCATAATCACGGAATTTAAACATGACAACGAAATTTACACAATAGGGAAGGGAAACCGTGGGGGACAATTGTTACTATAAATGTGAGAAAACATGACCGCTGCCGCCGCACAATAACTCGGCAAATATATCACAGATGCGGCAATACTCGACATAGCAGTATGTCGGTTTATAGAACGCATCGCATTTAGGGCAAACTCGGAAACACTCTCTCCCCGGCTTTCATTGTCGAATCTGTGTAGGAGTTGTCTCTCTCTTCACAATGGTTTCCGCCAACTCGTCCTTTCTCCTGAGATTCTATTAAACACTGATTAATTCGAAGAACCTTTCAAACTCCTCTGCCAGTCTTTGAATGATGTTTATTCTATAATCCAAAGCATTTCTCTCAAACCTACCAGTAAAAAATAACCCTGATATAAAACGTTGATTATACTGTATTTCTATTTTAAAAAACCTCTAAAACTCCAAGAAAATTGAAATTGATTCAATTAAAGCTTAACTCAATGAATCTTTTGATTAAAAAGCAATTAAGGAAACAGAATGGTATTATAATCAATAAACAATTATAAATCTTTATATTAATATTTGTATTTATAACTCAATAAAAATAAAATTAAAAAAATCATTTGAAATTTAACTCAATAAAAACAGTCTCTATAAAAATAAAATTAAATTAATCGCCTAGAGCTGAACACAATAAATGTTTAAATAACAAAAAAAACTATCACTATCAAAAACTCAATAATAAAAAAAATAAAATAATTACTTGGAATTTAACTCAATAAACACAGTACCTATAAAAATAGAATTCAACTATTAACGACAGCTTAACTCAATAAAAGTTTGGACATTAAAATAATTCTTTATAGAAGACTGTAAAATAAAACTTATATGGTGTTTTGAATTTTAATTAAATGAAGGATCGAATAGGTTCAATGATTAAAGATTGTCTATAAGCACAACATTTAAATATTCGCTTAAAGGCAACTTTATAAAAAGTTGTATTAATTTAAAACATTTTTCATAAGGATAAAACTTTAACAATCACTCAAGTTTAATAAAAGAAAAAAATTGACAAAACCTATTTGAAGAAAGTGGCAAACATCGAACTAAAAAAAGAGATGACGGACCTACAACGTCAGATATTTTACTACAGTTATCATCAGTTCTCCTAATTTTTGTAGTTCTTTAAAATGTCACGTTTAATGAAGCGCTAAAGTCAACGATTAGGTCATTTTAAAGTTTAACGTTCATCAAACTATCAAGTTGAATCTATTTCTGTCTCTTCTGTTTCATTCTTGTTTATTTATGTGCGTTCAAATCACCGCATATTTCATAGAATTTCCCGTCTTGCCAATTGTTGTAGGACATTCTTCACTGTCTTACAGCGAAAATTAACCGATTCGCATTCCAGTGCATTCCGCGTGGTGTGACGTCATTTGATACAAATGGAAGTTGACCCTGGATCCTACGGACTCCATATACGTAAGCGACCTTAGCCACTTCATGCTTCTCCTTGTCCGTAGACATTGTTAGATGAAGGCAAGTTACATGATCCCCCTTGAGGGAGAATTCGAGGATCCTTTTCCTATGGAAAGTGAATTTGGAAGCGTTTCAAGGATATATATTTTAAGATGTTCATTAATAGGATTTAACGTGATTTAATCAGCAGTTCTGTGTGTGCGCGCATGTGTGTGGGTTTTGTTTTGATAAAAGAAAGCTTGGCTCATATTGTCCGGAAAGAAATAAAAAATTTTAATTAATATAAAATCTAATTAATAACCTCCTAAAATGCACGGAAGAAGTTTAATATGTCTACAGATGTAGTTCGAGATGTCCAAAACAAAATTATGAGCTTTGAAAATTTTATCAATCTCACAGTAAGTATTTCTCCCACATTACTAATTTAAAGATACTATTTTGAACAATGAGCTTCATTGATTATGAAAGCTAAACCGACACTGGTTCTAAACCAAGCATCCATTATCTGTATACTGCAGTAATAGCTATTAATTTAATACCTATGTTTGATAAAATTTAATTTTTCCTAGGTTTTAATTTGATTAAATTTAATGTTTCATGAAAATTCAAATTCCATCTCGATATTTTCTTCCTTGTGGAGACAATTTTAAAAGATTTTCGGAAATTAAACTGTAAATTCATAAGTACCCTATTACCATCTTTAGAGTTAGTTATACAAGAAGTCTTAAGAAGAACGCAAGAGTTCAGTTCTATTATCTTTGCATTGCATACGTCATATTCAGTCCATTTCTTAATACGTGACTTTCCGCGTCACGTGTAGATACTTTTACAACCCGACACAAACGAAGACCCATCTACATTAATTTAAGAAAACTCAAAGAGTTTTATCTCTCTAGATTGAAATTAGAATAGGAATTTCATACAACTATTCTTTGAGCTTAGCTTGTGAGGTTATGTTAAAAAAAATAAAAGACGTACACAAAACTTACAAATTAATCATTGATAGCCCCATACGCGTATCAATGACAAAGTCATCATCATCAGTGAGTGATACTGCAACAAACTCTAACTTACAACTAATACGAGTTTTGTTTAAACTTTCTGTAAATAATAAATACACAAAAACTCTTAACCACAAACTTTCTTTATTTTACCCTTACATTTCAGTTACCAAGTAACCATCCTCAGAGGGATAACACACAAAGACAGAGGTAACATACAGTTTGTGGATAAGAGGTTGTTTGTATTTATTTTTAAATTCAACCACAGTATATTCCTAATAAATAGTTTCTGTAAATACTCATGATATCTATTACTACGACAATTATTCACTTAGATGAATAAAAGCAAAAGCAAATTTTGGAACATCTTTTCGCACTTACTGTTCTAGAAGTTAAAATTTGATTGACCTTATCTTTCGTTGTCTTGATTTATTAGAAGGCCACTTCCTTCACAATTGTCTTTCATCTGAGACTTACCTGAAACAAAACAAGAACTGTTTAATATCTTCTGTAATTACGTAGCCTACAGCATTTCTAACTGTATCAATTTTTTATTAACTATTTGTAAATACTTTAATATAGTTTACACATGCAAGATAATTCAGATTAAAATATGAAGTTAAAAAAACTATTTGACAATGAAATTTAAAAAATGGTTCCCCTCTAATATTATTGTTGTTATTTATTATTTACTATTTATTAATATTTTTATTATCAATTATTATAGTTTTAATTAATTATAGTAATTATTTACTACTACTATTGTTATTATATATATTAAGAGCATTACTATTATTATTATTGTTATTACTGTTTAATATTATTCTTATTCTTATTATTATATCATTAATATTATTATTATTTATTATTATTACTTTTCTCCCTCTATTATTAAACATTTTTGCACAAATCCTTCAGTATCTAAATGAAGCTAAATCACACTTTAACCTGGTCTAATATAGAATTTAAGGAATGCCATTTACTAAGGATTCTTATCCTGCTGACAGGACTCTGTTCAACTTCACAGGAAGTACAGAGGGTTTGTACTAATCATCCGACCGCATTTAAGTTTAAGTAGCGGACAACTGAGCTACACTGAATTGGTTTAGTACACGTACGAGTGATGCGTATTAAAAACTTGTACGAACCTGGCTTTATTCAGATACAGCACATAGTAGACTAATAATCTAAAGGTCCTGGGTTCGAGTCTTAGTTACGCCAAAAAGTTTATTTGAGCTCTACAGCTTTCTAGTCGAATCATGTGAGTATATCCCTTAGACAACATGGCCAAGAGGCATTACCCGTTTCTTGTGTACGACCCAGTCAGTCCTCAGGTTTGTTACATTTCAAGGAAACAGAGACAACACTTTACAAAGGAGGTTATGGCGCGTACTGTTGATTTCCGTGACAATTCCGGTGAGCAATGCGGAGAGCAAGGACGAGTGATGAGCACGCCGGAACATCATTGTCTTCCCAAGGTGATCGATTTAGAACTGCGTTTAACTGTGAACAGGGCTAAATGTCCAGCCGTGAATAATTAAACTATAAAATCACAAGAGAGGCCGGTTATGATGGCGTTTTTATGTGACGTTGCAAATGTGTTAACAAAAAGAAACTGTTTATAAAAGCTATATTATTCCCTGAACATTGTAATAAATAATACAAGTGGCCAAAACATGTTGTTCGTCTAGGAACATTTTCCTTGAAATGGCAGCATCACACTTTATGATTTGTTAAGTCTTTAAAACCCAACCACTAAAAATGAACCCAACCGACGAGATATTAGACTCGTTGAGCAACTAAATGCTGATGGCCAGTAAAACTTAGGGTTAAATCGTTTTAGAAACAGATATTTTTAAAACCGGTGAAACCGTAAGGTAGTAAAAACCATGACGTCACTAATAGGCTTACGTAGGTTAGTACTAAGCGTGGCTAATCTGTCCTCAAGACGTTTTCCTGTTCTATCCAAAAATGTTATCGTCTAGGAGCCTAGAGCGAAAACACACTAGAGACTACGAAAAACTCGTTCAATGCTCACAGTGACCACGCATTAAAAAAAAAGTTATTCGAACGGGAAAAATAAAAAAAGGGGGAAATGAATATGATGAGGAATTATTTTGTTACCTCCTGCCTGACCAGTCAAGTAGATATATCCTGAGCCCTGGCAGGTGCGTCAGGGCAGTCAGAGTCAGCTGAACACGTAATGATAGCAGACAGATTACTTTGTTATATTCGATCAATTTTTATTATTTATTATCCCCAATGCTGGTTAGTTAGTATATTACATTTTCCTCTTTCCCAGTATAAGAGCAGATCTACTACATAAGCGATGCAATAGTTATACCCTACTCTCCCATCAAGGGATTAAAATGCCCTCTATTTAGTCTTACTTCTTTGTAACCCCAATAGAGAATAGGTCAATGCCGGTTAACCCTATCCTAAACTTAGGTATGTAAATACCTTATTATGAACTATATTCTTAATCGATTCCTTATATTCAATAATGATAACAGTCATATTGGATGATCGCCTTAAAAGTACAAAATGTCTGAATAATAGTGGTCTGTTCTTTCCAGGGCTCAAGCCACATCTGCTACGCTATACTTTGCAAGAAGCGGCTCCTAAAGCTATATTTGTATAATAAAACACAAGAGAACTTTTTATACATTCACAATATAATATATTTTTTCTTGAATACTGTGACTTAAATAAACGAATCTTGAAAGCTGAAAGAAGTTTATTTTTTTTATAAAAAACTTTTATAAACAGACCAACGATATATATCATAACAATCTTTGCATGCGTACATCGTTGATAAATTGCTAGTTTGAAATTGTCACTGCAGAATATAGGCCTATATATATATATATATATATTTTAAAACAACATATGTTATCCAAATTCTTGTATTTGAATAACCTATAATGTTTTAAATTATTAAACAAGAAAACGTATTTTATATATATATATATATATATATATATATATATATATATATATATATATATATATATATACGCAAAATATATTTTTAGTTTAAAGCCCTCATTCCAAGCAGATTAAGTAGGATTATATTTGCAAAAGCAGTTATTTCTGAACGCAAATGCTGTAAAGAAAGTAAATATTGTGTAATGTTACAAGGTGTTTGTAAACAAACTGACACCAGTTGCCCGTTCTTGTAAACAGTAGAATCTTGTTTGCATTTAGACTCAATCAAATTTTATGTGGAAATTTATAAATTGCTTGGAAGTAAACGTCCGTGTTTACATTGGCGCGTTCCAAACGTCTGCAGACCCAGATGCTATTATAGGACGTAAAACAAACGAATTGCAATAAAAATGGCGCAACGGTCTGTTAATGGCGCGCTGAAAGCGAAGAGAATTTAACGGGGATAGCAAAGCACTCGTACAGTTGATTTATGCTTTGCTTTTTAATTTCACTTACAGGAGTACTTTAATTTTCTCTCAAGCTACTGTGAAATATCAGTTAATTAAATATAATGAAAATCCAATAACCAAAATAAAATTAATTTATTCACACTAAATTAACATTGTTATTTTCGCTGCCAGGTAAACATCTTCCAGTTACTTATGTACAAAATTAACAATAGTCTATTATTTATGTATTTAAGCCGGGACTGATTTCTTTTTTAATTCCTACTATTAGTTCACTCTTCCTATATGTATATATATATATATATTAAAACAACATAGGTTATTCAAATACAAGAATATTTATTAATTTATATCCAAAGCTTTTCGTTGGTAAACAGTAACCACATCATCAGGAATGCAATACCATTCCTGATGATGTTAGTACTGTTTATCAACGAAAAGCTTTGGATATAAATTAATAAATATTCTTGTATTTGAATAACCTATGTTGTTTTAAATTATTAAACAAAAAACCGTATTTTATATATATATATTCTTCAAATTTTCAATCGTAATCAAATACTTTTTATTCATTCAAGTTCAAATAAATTTTTTTAAACTTGTATTGGATGACAATTGATGTTAATACAATTTTTTTAAATATATTAATCCATTCATTAATCCATCCTTCATTGGAAGAAAAACTCCCAACAAAAGGGGCAAGGTAGACAACCTTATTGTTTCGTCACATTTGGCTTAAAATAAATGGTACCATATGGTTTCACAAAATAGCTGATTTTATGTTATAGGTTATGAGGTAGAATATCTGTTTTAAAGCATAGGTTATGTGTTATAACTTTATTTATAATTGTAATTATTTAATAAAAATTAACTAAAATAAAAATTTTCTTTATTGAACTAAATAAGAATTTACTTTATATCATTTTTGTTTATATTACTTGTTTACTAGTATTTTTATCAGCTATTTAGAGCTTCGTCTATTTCTGTACACTCTGTATAAAAGCCTAAAACGTCTAGAATAAGAGGATATCAGCACATAGTTTTAAAGTAGATGCTTGGATAACATACTGCTAATAAGACAATTCTTGATTAAATAAATATTTTGATTCATGAACATTTACGGCTACTATTATTCACCCACGTGATATTTATAGCCAAACACTATTTTAATTGGGTCTAATATAACTTCTGAGTTCGCTAATAGCCGATTTGCACTTAACACACGCTAAAACTGTCTGTCCCTAAAGACTCTCTTCACTACTTTACACAATAGATCCTTTAGGTTTAATAAACCATTATGTATCGATTAGCTTTTTCTAGTAATTTCTAATCTCTTCACGTCTAGAATTTTCCAGGCTTTTTACGAGAGAATCCTGACCGCGTTCAGCTCAAGGGTCAAGAGACTTGTATACTTATCGATCCGTGTGCCATAATTAACGAGGGGGTGTTGCCCGTTAGAATATGAAAGATAACTGTTTAATCATATAAAAAAATTAAATATTGAAACAGCGAGACATGTACTTAATCATTCAGTAGTTATGAACACTTCAAGTAGATGGGAGCTCCCAAGCACGCGTCAAGTGTAAAGAAACAGGCGAAGCTGGGAATGGCCGAAAAATATCTTTAACAAAGTACTTGGGGATACGCTTATTTGGTAACCAAAAGGTGTTGAATTGTATTTAATAAATTAATTTTAGTGTGATTTTTTAATTTTTATTGAACAAATAAAACTCCTTTAATTTTCGTTTAAAATTTAAAGTTCCTAAAACGCTTTTGCAAACAGTTGCTTTGTTTCCGTTCAGGACTTTCCGAAAAACATTTTTCTTTCTGATTTGTTCAAGGTCATCACGATGTTTATGTGTTTTTATCGTCACCATTTTTCCGAGCTTTTCCGCTCCATTAAAACAACCAGCTAGGACTTTTACACAGATACCTAGGCAACAATCTATAATTGATTCATCTGTGCTTTGTTACCAAGCTAATAAAATTCTTACTTTTAGAGACATTTTATCTCGTTTTGAAGTTCGTTAATTTAACGGGTTAAATATGTTATCGTTGACATTCTGGTGGATCGATGGAGTTTTTAATAATGCTTAAAGTAATTCATAGATGATCAGGTTTAATATCCACTTGCTCTTAAGAGAACATGTGCTAAATATATATATAAGGGATTGGCTTACGTGTGAGAACCCTTCTGTGTGTCGACTCTAAGCTTCTCAGTCGACGGGAGGTACGTTCTCTGCCTATGTTACCCAATACTTACCCAAAAAACACATTGCTTTCAATACGACATAACCCAATTGGAAAGCAAATAGGCCTGTTATCAAAAAAGCCAAAGTACCAGATTGCATATTATTTTTAAATAAAAAGTTTTTGTTTCCAAACAAAGTGAGTTAGCACTTCCTTAAGAGTAAGACTCCTGTTTTAGAAAGTAATATTTCGTTTTAGTAATGTTCAACAATGGGTTCTTGAATTGCACTCTCGTAAGCTGTCATCACTGGACAGGAAACATTTTGAATCCCGTCAGGTAACAGTAATAGAAACAAACGGTTAACTCAAGGCAGCTGTTTAGAACTCACACAAAGGATTTAACGACATATGTAGCGCCCATAGTCTACCATGAATCCCACGCATAATTATAGAAACCAGTTTATATTGAACTGTACATAAGCGTGAAACTGTGACCTTCAAGTTGTCACAACTGTCAACGTACAGAGTTACCAACTTGATCTTTAACGAAATTAATACCTTTTCAAGTATGGATGAGATGACTCTGCTAATAACAGGAAATATTGTAATTTAAAAATTATTGTTTCTCCTGTACAGTATTTTCAAACACAGTATTATATTTTAGCATTATATAACGTAATAAATAGACGGAATACAGTTTTGCATTGTCAACAACTGGACATCGCTGGACATAATGGAACGTACTTAATAGACCGAATCCAGTTCTGTATGTCATCACTTGAACATGGCTATAAAGTGACTTGAATATACGAATAGAAGAGAATGTGGTCAGTAATCTGAATATAATTCCGTATGCCGATAGTTGAATATGGTTAGGTTATAAAATGATTTGAATATACAAATATAAAAAAATGTGGTCAGTAAACGGAATAGAATTCAGATGGCTAATAGTTGGACATCGTTAGCTATAAAGTGATTTGAATATACGAATAGAGGAGGATGTGGTCTGTAAACTACACGAATTATATTCTGCATGCCAATAGTTGAACATGGTTACACTATAAAGTGATTTGAATATACAAATAGAAGAGTAAACGGAATATATTTCTGAAATGTCAACACCTGAACGTCGGTACAAAGTATTTTGAATAGAATGTAACGTACTGCGTAGAATGATAATATGAGAATTTACAAAAATTACTGGAGGGCACATTGAAAGGAAAGATGAAGACATTAAAAAAGTCCAAAGATGAGATCTAAATAAATGCTTGAGATAAACAAAAAATAAGTCAATGAAAAACAGGTTTAGACTGTAGATATTTGTATGGAAATAAAATAATGGGACAGGGCATTTTATGGATGTAAAGTTATTCAAGAAAGACCTAAATGAAAACAGATTACACATAAAATAGATGACAAAAATTAATTTTGGAAACGGATTAAAACAAAAGAAAAACAATATTATATCACAACTGGTCGATAGGATAAAAATATGTCTATTTTTCAGACTGCTAATAGGACCAGGCAAAATGCGAGCCTAATGACGCACAAAACACTTTCTTTTCGTGTTTCGGGATAAACGCCAGCAGCAACAGTGGCGACGGAACACAAAGCTAAACCAGCAGCCTTGACAGTATAGTTACGTTAAACTGTCGCACTACAACAGTCGTCATACGTCGGAGCCTGTTGAACTACGCGGGGCAAAAACTCGGCCAGCACACGCGCTTCCGCAACTTCTTGTCGGGTTCGTTGTCCCGCAGGGATTCCGGGAACATCGAGAGTTGCCAACACGACCGTTCTCAAACTGTTTTGGTCGCTGTTCGTATAATGCGCTCGGATATTAGATCTAATTGCCCCGTTTCATTTCATCGTAGGGTCACGCTACTGCAATTCCGCTGTCAACGGACGCCACTGGGGACGGTTTTTATGGACGTTTTAGGTTTTTATAGGTTTTCCAACAGTAATCTGTTTTATTAATTTTTACTTTAGACGTAATGGGCTATGTTGTCGAGATCTTTTATCGAACATAGTTTCATACATAATTACCTTATATTGTATTTCACCTTTTTTTCTCGTCCTCTAACGCTTATAATTATGATAGAATACAATATTTTCTAAATTTTATGAATGCCACTTCACAGATAATCTCCTACAACATTTTACATACAATAAAAGAGAATCAATTTTGCTCAAACCTTGCAAAATGACAAACTATGCAAAATATAAGTTTTATTTTTTTAAATTTTACAAAAATCGTTGCCTACTTGTTTACAGTCTGAGCATATAAATAGGTAATGTTTTCTTCTACCTATCACTATTATTATTTATAAAAACAAGAATAAATTTGACCAAACACTGCGCACACGTTTTCGCCCACTTCCATTGTTCGCATTATCAAGAGCTAGCTAACCTATTGAGTGACAATATAACACTTTTGTAGCGTGTAACTATAGTGTTGCGTTATTAACACACTCGCCGATGCGTAAACTGAAGTGTTGAATCAAAATAGAAATAAACTTTTGCATTTTTGCAGGACTCACAATGGAACAGAAAGGTAAGGGAAACGATTCTGGGAAACGGATTTTTCACTGACTATTTTTCTGTTAATTTTCAATTTAAAGGGAATGGTTTCTACTAAGGTCGTATGCCGAAAACATTTATTTAACTCGACTTCACACTAGGGTTGTTCCTTGTAAATAGAAATACAAAGTGAAAGGACAAACAAACGGTGTAACAACCGCTCCAAACATCTGGCTCCACTGGTCAAATATTCCCGAGCTGCGCAGCTGCGGCTAAGTGTTTCTTAGGATGAGTGCAGCTGCGGCTAAACGTTTCTTAGGCTGAGTGCAGCTGCGGCTAAGTGTTTCTTAGGCTGAGTGCAGCTGCGGCTAAGCGTTTCTTAGGCTGAGTGCAGCTGCGGCTAAGCGTTTCTTAGGCCGAGTGCAGCTCCTGGTCTCCTGGTGTATGCCTAGATGCACTTACAATCTTTGAAAAGTACAATCAATATTTAAACCTAAGGAATTTACTTAATCCTACTTATTGTGCCATTCCTTACCAACAGACAGCCGAAGTTGTTTGCAGTTTTAAGACGATTGCCCATTATTTATATTACTGCCTATGAGCGATTCGAAAGGATTTTGCAGAGTAATGGTGCATTCTAGTACAGGACACCGAGGAGATGGCATACAGAGTCCTGCCCTCTATCAAGGTTATAAAAACATCCTTGCAAGAAGGAGGGTAAGAAAGCGCAGGTGGATTATTCAGGACTAAGAAATGAATATAATGATCGCCTGATATTGGGAACGGGGAAAATGGTAACATTGTTAAAGGAGGGTCGCTTACCTGAAGTGGACAGGTAGGAGTCCTTGCCTACTCTCTACTTTCTAATCGGGGTGAAAATGAGGGTTATAAAAATCTCCTTGAAACGAGAATGGTAAGAAAGCGTAGCTGGAGCTAGGCATGACTGAGTAAAGGTCACAATGATCACCTGATATTGGGAACGAGGAAAATGGTAACATTGTTAAAGGAGGGTCGCCAACCTGAAGTGGACAGGTAGGAGTCCCTGCCTACTCTCTATTTTCCAATCTGGGTGAAAATGAGGGTTATAAAAATTTCCTTGAAACGAGAATGGTAAGAAAGCGTAGATGGAGCTAGGCATGACTGAGTTAAGGCCACAATGATCACCTGATATTGGGAACGAGGAAAATGGTAACATTGTTAAAGGAGGGTCGCCAACCTGAAGTGGACAGGTAGGAGTCCCTGCCTACTCTCTACTCTCTAATCGGGGTTAAAAAAGAGGACTATAAAAGATCTCCTTCGAATGAGAAGGGTAAGAAAGTGGAGATGGAACTAGAAGAGTAAGAAAGTGTAGATGGGACTAGAAGGGTAAGAAAGTATAGATGGGACTAGAAGGGTAAGAAGTATAGATGGGACTAGAAGAGTAAGAAAGTATAGATGGGACTGGAAGGGTAAGAAAGTATAGATGGGACTAGAAGGGTAATAAAGTATAGATGGGACTAGAAGGGTAATAAAGTATAGATGGGACTAGAAGAGTAAGAAAGTGTAAATGGGTCTAGAAGGGTAAGAAAGTATAGATTGGACTATAAGGGTAAGAAAGTGTAGATGACACTAGATAGGGCTAAGAACAGGGGATAATTATCACCTGATACTGACAACGGAAGGAAAGTCATGGTACCCTTCTTTAAATGTAACCATTTCGTCATTTATAGAAAAACAGTTTCAGACATGATAAGGTCAACAAATAATTTGTCAAAACCTTGTCGTTAAAATAAATTAAATAATCTGACTCCCTTATGGACCGTTATTCTTTTTAAAATGAGTTAAATAACCTCTTTACCTTTTTCCTAAAAAATATATTACATTTTTAATTGAGAACTCGTTTGCAAGAAATCTTCCGTCAAAGGTTTCGCGTTGCATTCTGTGAATCGGTATTATTTTCTAATTATATAACATTTGTTTTAATTACAGCAACCATTAATTAGAGAATTTTACCGAAGTGAAATCCGTCTAAGGTAAACTAGTTTCTGAGCGCGTAATTTTGTTTACTTTCATGACGTGCTTTGGTATTGCGTAAGAAAATACGGCGGATGGAAAATATTCGTTATGAAATTACTCGTTATATATATATATATATATATATATATATGTGTGTACGAAATTATTCGTTTTGTAATTTTTTAAATTTTACAGACAAATTGTCGGCTTGGCTTTCTCAGTGTACTTGATGTAAGCTTTTATATTTAGCCTTTTATCCTGTGATATGTGAACCAGATAGGGATAACTGGCACATTACGTCTATCCACCCGACCTCTAAATACTTTTTTAATTTTAATTTGCGAATTGCAGTAACTAAACTGTTAGAACTGTTCCGCTTTTGCCGATACCCCTGGCTATATCCTGATACTTCTACAGAATCAAACATGTTATTTTATTCTTATTACTTTAACATCTGATACATATTACGCATTTTTCAGGTACTTGCAAGCACTTTTAAACTTGTCTGTTTTCAAACCAGTCTGTATTCACAAACCAATAACATGATCTTCATCTGATCAAGCGTTAAAATTTTTTTAATCTTAAACCGCAGAAAATATTGCTCAGGACAAGAAAGTTGTAGTAGAAAACACTGAGATCAAAGAAAAACAGATATTGAAAAAGTGCGAAAAAATAAACGATTATTAAAGTATACAAAATCCAAGAGCTGTGCAAACATGTTGGAATAAATAGAATATTTCAAAAACGAAAACGATGAAAATAATATTTCATGGTGGCATGGCACTTGAGAGCAAAACTTGGCTGCAAACGAAATTTCCTTTACGTGAACAAAAAACAGAAACTAATCTTGCTTAAGTTGCCAGATAGCATAATGGAATCGGATCTAAGTCGGAAAATATCTCGAAACGTGACCATAACTAAAAGAGACTGGGTACGATTCGGACCTTTAAGAGAACAAAGAAAATACCTTTTTTATTGTCGAGTTAAGAAAATCACTGTCTGACGAGACGTCCTATGTCTTGTTGCCGTTCTAAAACTCCCATCATTCAAAATGCCATGGGAGAAACATGGCATACCTTAATGGTAGATATTAAGGCTACTAACAACAGTTCATGGTAGAGCATAGGTTGTGTTCTTCCTTTAATAATAACCAGGAAAATACCTTTACGGTTTTTCTTAACGGTTATGTGCAGTCCGTCATTAGAGCAAGGTCGGTTTGAACAAAGTACTTCAAAAATGTTAAACTACATTTTCTATTTTATGTAGCCTTTGGTTTTTATTTATTTTCTTTGTTCAAGAAAATGGTTTTGACATGAACTTTACAATTTTACATTAGACGGCACCGATTTTCTATTCAAAGTTTTGGGTAGTATTGTAAAATACAACAATAATAATTTGAATAAAATTTATCTCTTTTGCATCTCAAAGAGTTAAAATTTAATACAATTTAATTAAAATAAAAAACAAAACTTTATTAGCAAAAATAATTATAAATACATGAAACAAAAATAAACAAGAAAATTACTTTTTTTCTTAGAAGGAATAACTTTTTATGTGAATACAAACTTTGATGCGCCTGAACAGAAAATTATGTTTTCTATCGTTTTATGTTTCAGTGTTTTTACGTTGTAGATCAGGTCCTAACGTGTAGGTTAGGTTACTTTAGGCTTCTTCTTGTACATTATTAACTTATCATGTTATTATTCCATATTTGTATCTGTTATAAGTACATCAATTTACATTTCTTCAAAATCATAATACAATTATTCCAATATAATGATGTGGGTTATAAAATGTTTAATTCCAATATCTACAATGAAAACTTCTTTAGGTGTATCTGACAATTTTTGAGAGCTTGATTCAACTACATTTTTTAAATACAATTTGTAATGAATAAATTTGTCAAGCGGAATAAAGGTTTTCTATTAACTACATTCTTCATATGAAGTATTGATCTGTGGGCAAGTCCAACTGACTGCTACATTGTTTTTTAATGATCGAAAAGTTTAATCTGCTTTCCCTCTAAATAATAAAAATTGGCCTCAGTTAAAAAAAGACTCTATACGCTGCATGCTGTTGTATTTAACAATAAAAGAGCAGGAAACTAAAATACGGAGGTAAAATGCTATTTTTAAAGTTATAAAACCAACACCTACATCTTTATTGACAGAATAAAAAAACAAATATAGTGAAATTAGAGATAGTGTCAACAGTTCACAACGGTAACGTTAGAAGAGTTTGTTTAAAACCTCACTGAACACTAGTTTTAATAAACTAGTTTAATACATACTAGTTTCGTTGACAACATCGCCTTCCTCTGTGAAACTAGTATGAATTAATAAACTGGTGTGTAGTGAGGGTTTGAGTAGCCTTTTTTAACATTTACCGATGTAAAGAACAAAACACGTAATAATAGACGTTGTAAAATGCTTGCCAGAGAAACAAAACTCTACAATAAATCTCTGTAATATTCTCCTTCGTGTATAAGCTAATATCGATGGGTGTTCTTCAAATGTTTTTGAAATATCGATTAGTAATATATGAACCTCTTCAGATGCCTTATAGTATCTAGAGCAATAGTGGTTTTACTTTATGATCTACCGGTATAGCTATTATCGCATGTCCTGACTGTGCATACAGGTCACCTGGGTCCCATGAAGTGCCTTATAGTATCTGGAGCAACAGTAGTTTTACTTTATGATCTGAAAGTATAGCTATTATCGCATGTCCTGACTGTGCATACAGGTCACCTGGGTCCCATGAAGTGCCTTATAGTATCTGGAGCAACAGTAGTTCTACTTTATGATCTGAAAGTATAGCTATTATCGCATGTCCTGACTGTGCATACAGATCACCTGGGTCCCATGAGGTGCCTTATAGTATCTGGAGCAACAGTAGTTTTACTTTATGATCTGCCAGTATAGCTATTATCGCATGTCCTGACTGTGCATACAGGTCACCTGGGTCCCATGAGGTAGATATATTATTCTTCTGGAAAGATATTACTGTAGAGTATCACGTATACATGTTCACCAACCTGAGACAGACTTACTCTCTATTGGGTTATACACCACGTGTTATGAACTAAAAAGGAATGGTAGATGGAATTTGGTAGTACTACGAGAAGGACATAGCACCTGGTGCTGAGGAGCTAATTTACCAAAGCTTGGACATGAACGCTTGGCTAAAGTGGACTAACCTCTGCTCGATGAAAACATTTCTTTTGTAGTCCGTATGATATAGCTTGTCATCTTGGACCAGGCGGCTATCTGGAGTTGGCTTGGCAGGTCCAAAAAGACAAGCTACATCATACAGATTATAATCATTGGATTAAACCTTCACATAGAGCTGAGAGTCGATAAAAGATGGTTGAACAATCTTAAGTGGAATCTCGACTGAGGGCCGACTGAATGAAATTCCTGTCCATTATCAGGCAAACCACAACGAGCAGACCAGGACTGGAGACCTGGTTACGGAGGGTTAAAGCACGTTTGCTAACCACAACTCTCCCCTCACTGCCCATGGGTTAGATCTTCGTAGCCATAGACGGTAAGATGCTTCAAAGGCAGCCTTCAAGATAGATTTCAAATATTCATTGATTTTGATCCTACAATTCCCAACTCCTTCATAAAGAAATAAACAGACTTTGCCTGTAGACCCTTAGCCTTCACCTCAACAGGGAAGTAGTGACAGGGGAACCCCTTCTGACCAATAGACGAACACAAATATTCATACTTGTTGTCTTTGTATAGTACTTACGATTTACGTCAATATTTTTAATAAATATTCAACTTTGTTTTTATTTTAAAATTTAAATAAATGAAATCGTACATGTTTTAAAATGAAATTAATTTTATTATGCATAATAGTTCAAAAACTGTAATATTATCTTGGCAACTCTTTGTTATCTTAACATGTTCAAGGTAACGGTACAAGAGCGCTAAAAATTATCTTTATTTAGATTAGTGACTTATAGGTAAATTTAGCCAAATATAATCCTGTGATGGATATTTTAATTCTTAATCTTACTAACGAGTGTGGGGTTTTAAAGTGTTTTCCAACACATACTTAGAGAGAAAAATAAACAGGCAGACAGTCAGAGAGGGAGGGAGAGAGAGAGAGAGAGAATTTTCAATTCAAGCTGCTTAAGAAAATAGCAAAACTAATTTATTTTCTATTTTAATATCGCGCGTCCCACAAACAAACGAGACAAAGAGAGTATTACACAGATTTCCCGCAAGACGCGAGAGCTTCGGTTATTTTAAACCTTCCAGGTATTTACATTTATAAACGGAGACTTGTATGAAAAGGTCACGGTGCCAAAGGTTTCCAGTAATTGTGGTGGCTAATAGTTGCCGTACAGCAGCAAGTATGCGAAAACTCGGCGAGGTCATGCGGTCCACAATTTATGGTTTTTATTTCCTCTTTCCAATTAATTAGCCATTGTTAGGGTTTATGTTGGCCCTTAGTACTTAGTTATGTACACTATGTACTTGGTTATGTACACAGTGAGATCGTAAAAATCGGTAATTCTACCCTTCTAATTCATCCTTAACACATACAAATACACTGTTCGTTGCTTGTTAGTGACATTAAAAAATAATTCAATTACATAAAATTTTTAAAAAATTGTTTTTTTATTTGTAACTACTGACATTTTTCGGAATGGAGAAAGCATTCATGAATGCTTTAGCCTTATGAATGAGATTTCCAACCAGAATTTTTTTTTAAATCAAGGTTAACCCATCAGGGTTAATTCTATCAGCGTTAATTTTATCAGGGTTAACTTTATCAGGGTTAATTCTATCAGGGTTAATTCTATCACATTTGTCTAAACCTATTTGTCTTAATTTAGAGCTTATTTAAAGGTTATGTTTCATGCTTTTCAAAAGCAATTTTGTATATATAATATTCCGAAATGTAGAATTTAATTTAATAAATAATAAGTAAATAATTAATAACATCCTCTAAAACCATAGTTTGTTCCAAAATAGTGGATATATTTTATTACATTAAATGATTACTTATGATTTCTAAGAACTGTCATTACTCGTACATTACGAAACATTCTGTAGGCCTAATATAAATATAATACTAAGTTAAAATATTATTATTTATCAGTAAACACAAGTATTAATTTACATGAATTAATCCTAATATAATTAACTAAATATTTTAATTTTTCATGAACGAGTTAATAATTTGTTCTGAAGGTAAGTCGATATCATGGTGAATAGATATGACGGTTAATTTAACGACCTATTTTATCCACATGGGTTCCTCAAATATGTTTTTAATTGTACATTCTAAGTACAAAATGATCTTTCACCTGTGTAAACTGTAGGCCTAGCCGATATTGTTATTGCAATATTGGTATAGCTGCAATTGACCTATATATATTTCCTTCACGGATGAAAAAAATGATAAATAGGTCATTTCATTTAAATAAACGTAACTTATATACTCCAGATATATATATATATATATATATATATATATATATATATATATATATATATATATATATATATAGCTAATACATATATATGCTAATACATATATATGCTAATACGTAAATACGTATTCCTTCACGGATGACAAAAATTATATATATATAATTTATTTATTTAGGCCTTGGTCAGGAATTTTTGATTTGTACTATAAGTATTACACTTTTAGTTTCAATAAAGTTTTAGTTATAAATATTTTGGTGTAGTTATTTATAGTTTAAAAGTATCGAGGGGGTTTAATTCTGTGACCCTCTCCCGCTCTAGGACTTGGTCGTAAAATAGTCTCCTGGGGTTTGTATTACCACGATGAATGTGACGACGACTTGGATTGAACGGATTTTCTCATTTTTTCTATAAAAATAATTAAACACCAATCGGTTAAACACGTCCTCAGTTATATTCAGGAGACTTCAACAAGTTGCTGTGAACGTTCGCGTGTGGCAGAAAGTATTTACTCGACACATTCCGTCAACGTGGCGCGCAACCGAATGTTGAAAGTATGCGATCGTTGCCTGCAACGTAGTAATTTTCTCGCTGTCATTTTCAGAAAGAGTTTTGCGATAAACCTCTCATACTTTGCGTATCAGTTAGTTTTATATCCTTACAGATACTTAAGCTTATCAACTCACATCGATTTAACTTCATACGGAGTGACAATCAAATATACTAAACACTGTAAAAACGAGAAAAAGCGAAATCTTTCAATATATATTAATTCAACCCTTACAATTTTAGCATCATAGAAACAAAATTAATTTTACCATGATTAAAAAGTTTATATTTTCTAATACTAAAAACTTGCGATCAAAATATCACTCAATAACGTAGGCTATAGGCCTATTAGGATTGCTTTGTTGCTCGACTACTTGAATATTTTATCTTATTTTTGCTTGATACTTTGTAAGAGGCGATCTATATCGTTAATTTAAATTGATGTTGTGATTAAAATAACTTAGTGTGACTCCATCACTAATGAAGGCAACATGGACGCCGAAACTAGTTTGATTAAATAATCCTTGGTTATTTGTTCCCACTAAGATGTAATAACAATACTCTTTAGATTGTAATATTAGGCGAAAGGTTAACACAAAATATCAACGATGAAGCTATTTTAATGACAAATTAAAAACATAATACCTAAACTGACATGTAAATAGAGGAATATATTAAGTATTCAATTTCCCACAAAGGAAAAACTCCACCTTTACTAACGGGAAAATATTTTCCATAAGGTCCACGGATAAGTAGTGGTATATTTTCCAAATTCACTAGTAAAATAATCCGGATATTCGGGAAACCGCTCCTGCACGTCTCAGCTTCAAGACACGTACGATCTCTTACGCCGATTCCTTTTTTCACTTTACTTAACCGGTTTTACGCAATCTGAACAGGTTTTGTTTGACGTAAGAACAAAATGCCTGCGGTAAGTAGCCCGACTAAAGCAACCGAATTGTAAGTAAACACGGCAATTAGGTTGCAACTACACTGTGTTTTAAGGACGTGTAAAAGTGCACTGACAAGGTTAGGCGTTCTTATGCCAATCTGTGAGCGACGAACATTGACCGTTCTCGAAAGTGGAAACATTAACGCTGGGTTAGCACTAAAATCTTTAAAAACTTTGATTTTACAGCGTTGATAAATAAATATTGGTCCTTAATATTGTGTTTAAATTCAATAAAAAAAACCTGTGGATGGTTTTGTGATATAAATAGAAGACCAAGAGAAGGTTATAAAAACCGGGATGAAAAGTATAGGAACATTTATTTGAAGAGGCATTTATGTGAAATCTTTTCTTGAAACAGATATAGAAATCGACTTTTTCTTATAACATGTTCGCATTTTACCCTCTAAGGGCGTCATATATAATCAGTTCTAGCCAAGACGCTAGGGTATTACGGAACCCTTAATACTACCCAGCTACTTATCGCTTAGCATGTAGACAACTCTCCGCCAACTTTCCGCCAACACTTCTGAATTTAGTATGAGACGGAAATCTATTGCCAAGGAAACATTTCTGCCAAGAAATAAGCTTTGAATACGAACGTAACATATAAAAGTCAATTCAACCCGAAGTTAATAATGTTTTAATTTCTTTTAGATGTTTATTGTATATTCCAAAGCTCCTAAACGAATAGTAATCTTATTTATTACTATAATTTGTCATATTTATAAAGTTTTTAATTATAATTTAAAATCATATTAAGTGACCACTCTCTAAGTAAAATTTATTCAAACATTCGATATTTCTGAAATACCATTCGAAAATTATTTAAACATAACCACCAATCAATATCTAAGTGCTGGCGAAACAGCTGTTAGCATTATTCCATATTTGATTTCGAAAATTTTCAAGGCTGAAATCTGACATACATAAACTTTTTATACATTTATGTGTTAATAAAAGTGCTAAGTGCAGATAAAAATGTATCTTTTTTTAAAAAAATTACGAAAAATAATTTAAATCGTTCTGTATGATAAACTATAGAAAAGTAAGCGTACTCTCATACCCCTAAGTTAAATCTCCACCGGACGAAAGCCATTGTACTAACAACAATGCTATAATTATAACTTGTAAGTCTTCATTTAACCGTTAGCTAGTGTCAGTTTGCGCTGGCTATCCAGTTACACAAAGCGGGTGAATTTATACAATATCTAGAACTGCATTTCACAGTACATTAACATATAGGCGACACTAACGGTTTCCCGGCTAATCTCTCCACACATGTAAAATAATAACTTGGCGGAATCCCATGACGGGGCCATTTGCGGCAACAATGGAGGCGTGTATTAACCGGTGGATTGGATCCGACGCGGCTGTGTACGGCGCGGTTCAAAGTGAATTAGATTTTTAAACGTGTGTGACGTTCAGAAGAAAGTTTCGAGTGGTCGCAATATGTAGTGAGAGTTGGAAAATATAAAACTAAGGTGAAATGGTCTACTGGCCATATCATAGGTAGGGGTATTTATTTCACAATATGGTAGAGACTTCTTATATATATATATATATATATATAGGCCTATATTTTACATTATCCATTGTTTTTCCGTTGCACTGACTTTATGAAGTTAATATATTACTATTGTAAGTAATTTTATCCACCATTAAGTGCAATGATTTTACCTTGAGTGATGAGGGGCCTTTCGGTCACTTGACCATTGTCGAATCACTCATATCCATTATTAATACAATGCGTAGCTAAATTGGATTTGTATATACTTGGTTTGATATAAGCGTTTAAATGCTCTTTGTATCTTTCTTTTAATTTCTTTTTTGTTTGTCCTACATATAATTTATTACAAGTTTGACATTTTATGTTATATACTCCATTTCTTTGGTGCATATTATTTTGATGTTTGTTATTGTTAATTAAATTTTTAATTTTATTATCAGTTTTATATGTAATTTGTAAATTTGTTTCTTTAAATAATCTTGTAATTTTATTTATTTCGTTACCAGTGAATGTATAAGTTGTCCAAATATTTTCTCTCTTATTAGGTACAAAGTTATTTTCGAGTTTCTGTTTTCTTATTATATTATTATTTAATTTATCTATAGTTTTTCTTTTATATCCATTTTCCAAACCAATTTGATATATTTAATTTTTCTCTTTTATTTGATCGTTTAAGTTCATTGATGAGTTTCCGGAAATAGAAAATATGAAATTAATAAAAGAATTAAATAAAGGATTAAAAATGAATATAATTGAAACATTGGAAATTTATAAGCATAAAGTTAAAGACAAATTAATTGATGAACAAATTCAAGTGAGATCAAGGCACCAAACTATTTATAAAGTCATTGATGTTATAGAAAAATTTACATAAAATGCACTACTTATAAACATATATGATTTAATTTTGTAAAAGTATTTTATTAGATAATTATTTTCCTGAAGATGCTGATACTATTTTATCGGCGAAAAACTTTGAATAAATATATTCATTAAAAGTATTCTTGTTTTTGAAATATTTTAAATTTATTATATATATATATATAATAACCAGATGGACTCGTACGTGCTTTAGATTTTAGATAGTTTTCATTAAAGAAAAAGCATTCTCATAAATAAAGTACTACCGATCAAACATGACATTTTATATAATATTTTACGCCCGGTCGGCGATTAACAATTTTTAGAGATAAGTATTATAGAAATATCAATTAATGAAACTTCATAGAGCTTTTACATCAACTGAATCATGTGCTGCATCAATAAGTTCCATTTGAACATTATATCAAATTACGCTAGTACAGTAGCATAGTGCCGGCTTATGCTTTTCTTATGAAAAAGGTTTACTTTCTCTGAATACAAGAGAAACATTAGAGTTGTCGGCGCCCAGCAAAAACAAGTTCCGCGGGTTATGTGCCCCTGTTTTTACCATGAAGATGGTTGACGAGAGGTACAACAGCGTTCTACTTGGGTTATGCTGTATTCAACGTAAGCAATATCCTTTAACACTCTACGCTCTTACTTTCACTGGCTATGCTGGAAGGCAGACAAAAGCACACGTATATTGTTTGGCGTTATCTAGGATTGATTCCGGGACTTTTAGGTTTGGAGTAAAGCCTCTATTTACTTACCAGGCCACTCAGTTATGAATTGTTTAATATTCCTGATGATGTTGGTACTGTTAGCCAACGAAGGGCTTTGAATTGTAAATTCAAATATAATTCTTGTATTTGTATTTTGACTTTTGTTCTTTATTAATACACAAGAAAACATATTGCGATATATATATAAATTGTATACAGAGCACATCAGCGTAATTATGATAAATAAATAACAATAACAATAACCCTTGCTACAAATATTTGTAGCAAGGGTTATTGTTATTTATTTATCATATATATATATATATATATATATATGTATATATATATATATATATATATATATATATATATATATATATAATATAATATATGTTATAATGTTATAGTGTAGACCAAAAGCGGGTAGGAGTCAAGTTCTTGGAGGAGTCAAGGATACCCATAAATGCACCCGGCAGCGCAACTATATATATATATATATATATATATATATATATATATATATATATATATATATATATATATGTAATATAATATATGTTATAATATTTTATATATATATATATATATATATATATATATATTATTTTTTAAATATGGTGATATGTTTTCTTGTAATATAGTTAATAAATTAAAAATATTTCAAAAACAATACTTTCAATACATAAATTATTCAAAGCTTTTCGCCGACAAAACAGTACCAGCATCTTCAGGAAAAATAATTATGTAACAAAATTGTGTTAGATAATTATTTTTCCTGAAGATGCTGGTACTGTTTTATCAGCGAAAAGCTTTGAATAATTTATGTATTGAAAGTATTCTTGTTTTTGAAATATTTTAATTTATTAAATACACACACACACACACACACACACACACACACACACACACACACACACACACACACACACACACACACACACACACACACACACACACACACACACACACACACACACACACACACACACACACACACACACACACACACACACACACACACACACACACACACACACACACACACACACACACACACACACACACACACACACACACACACACACACACACACACACACACACACACACACACACACACACACACACACACACACACACACACACACACACACACACACACACACACACACACACACACACACACACACACACACACACACACACACACACACACACACACACACACACACACACACACACACACACACACACACACACACACACACACACACACACACACACACACACACACACACACACACACACACACACACACACACACACACACACACACACACACACACACACACACACACATATATATATATATAGGCCTATTGTTTACCAACTCCAAAAATTAAATTAAAAACGCTTTTAAATTATCAGAAATAGGCCTACTTCATGCAAAGTAAAAAAAAATGTAACTTTGTAGCGGTAAAGCAAACCGTTACGTGTTGACCAAAAGCGGGTAGGAGTCAAGTTCTTGGAGGAGTCAAGGATACCCATAAATGCACCCGGCAGCGAAACTATGCAGTTTCCACACAACTATAAAAACTAATTCCGCAACCGTTCGTATTTTGTAATTGCGAAAATCAATCACACCCAGCGTTGAGGTCTTTTGTTGTTTTATTGCAGCAATAAATTAAAGAGTTAATGATTCCGTTAACGGGCCTAAAAAATCAAAAGTAGATTCATAATTGAAAATAAAATTTGTTTTTCCTTTAAAAGAATTCTTTATTATTCTCGTTATAAATTGTGTCTTGGTTTTTTCAACCTTCTTCTGAAGGTGCAATAAAAGGTGTTTCACGAAGCTGCTAAACACAAGAAGAGCTTTTATTGAAGAAAGAGAACTAAAGTAGAGAAGGGCCTAACAGTAGTTCGTAGTCCACAATTTATATTTATAGACATTAAGTTTACTTCTAATAGACTTTTACGTTACACAAACTGATTATCTCGTCCTCCTTGATCGGCCATAATGGGACCACATTCAGGTAAACAACCCTGTGGATGCGATCCACGACTCTCCCGTAGCACAATGTGTCACCCTTGTCCTTACCCGTTCACATTGATCCAGAACACGTGCGCCTTTCGTCTTGATTTTGTCCAATTTTTCGAGCACTAGGTTTTAACATATAAAAACCCCTCCATTTGCACTTAATACTCTCTGCCACAGTTCAACCCCTTTTAAAAACCTTTTCCAATATAATTAAAAACATAATTTGGATGTTTGAAATTAGCCTAATACATGCGCTTACTCAAAGAAGGACTGCCCATTGTAAAACACCAACAAATAAGTCAACTGTTAAATACCTACACAGTAACACAATACTTGATAACCTATGGCACAAAATACAAAAAACGAACAAAGCAATACAGCGATAAAGAAATTTATTAAACTCATATACAGAAACGAAACCTAAAATAAAACCCTTCAAAATTCTAAAAAACAAAGTACAGGATAGCATTTAGGGATAACAACACAACACAAATAAAAATGTTAAACTGCAAGCAATAGCTAGGGTACATACAAACAAAAAGTCTACAAAATGTGAAACATTCTACATTGAGTAAACAGGTCGTAGCTTTCAACAAAGATTCAAGAAACGCATGCAGTCTATTGAATATGACATTGACCTATTCCTTTGCTAACCACAAGATAGATACTGGCAACACTTGCACAGGCATCAACCACAACCTAGAAGTATCAACAGTAACAAAAAGGACCCATCTCAACTTACAAGAACAACATGAAATTTAAAAATACACCAAAACGCAAAAGAAAAACGTTAAATAATCGATTCCAATACATACATTTTCTGAACATTTTATAAAGAATCCTTTTGAAGAAGTAGGTTTTTCCTAAACGTTACTTAGGTCATAAGTTCGAAAAGTATATAATTTGTGAAATTTATGCGTAAAAGTAAGAAGACGATACACGAGACAATAATTATGTAATCATTTACTGCCTATTTACGTCATTTACCAGTATTACTAACAACTACAGAACACATTTCAATTCTATAGCAGATCTTTCTTTTATACCAATTGTCTTCATTTCATTGCTGCTGAATTTAATTCGTACCTTCCGCACCAGATTGGATTTTAAATATTTTCTACAAAACGCACCGTTATAAATAAATTCTTAGGATATTTTAAAGATAAAATAATAAAATATTTGATTAATAATAATATTTCATATTAATAAAATTATGGACCTTTCTAATAAACGATCAAGTTATATGTAATGTAATTAGGATTCAGTAGATACTCCGGTCGTTCTTAGACCAAACTTTTCACCACCTTTACGAATCATTTCTCTGAGATTAGCCTTCAAACCTTATCACTCGTTAAAGTCTAATATTTTCATCTCCTACTTAAATATTTCTACATAAAGTGGTTTAATGCAATAAATTAATTATATACAAAAATGTTTACGAAAAAACACTTGTACTCATTTTAACGTTAAAAAATTGTGAAATTTTTACCGCCATATATTTGTAATAGGTTTTACTTTACAAAAGGCTGTCGCGTTTCTAAAGAAGGCAGGTACATGCAAGAAGAACGCCTCTGGAAAACATATGCTTACATTCTGTTATAACAATAGGCCGCTACATAAAGCTCCCTCCCGAGACTGAAACATAAATCAACTACAGCGCGCTGGAATACCCCGTCTGTCTAGGTCAAGTCGGCGTGACCCCCGAGGCCATGTGTCAACCGAGGGCGACACAAAGAACAAAACGACCGCCGCCCAAGACGTAATTAGAATTGGTTATTGAAGGTGCCACAGGGAGGTGCCATAGGTGTCGCGCTTGCCACATGCCACGGCCTTGACCACAACCTATTGTTTTTTACTTTCCAACCGATGATGTAAATTAGGCACTGATTGGGCGATTGAAATTTGTAGACAAGTTTGGGCGAAGTTAACGCTATCGGCAATGGGTTCGGCCTTAAGTGTTAACAGAGCATTGTTGTACACTTGTTACTATATTACGTTTAAGCAACACAATTAGTTAGTTCTGACGTACTACAATGAAAAAAAAAATTAAAAAAATTACTTCTGTCAGACATTGGGCCTGGTAGACAGAAGTGGATACGTCATGTGAAGAATGTAGTTAGAAGATTTTAATAGAATAGGCTATAATTAATTTAGCAATAAAAGATTGTAGTTAACAAGAAACCTTTATTTGATGTTTAAAAATATCCTGGATACAAATTTTATTCATCGAATGTAATTAAAATAAGTTTGTAAGAATCACGCCTAAACTTTTCATTTTCCAAATATCCACACACATACAAATATCCAACTCATTATAGTGAATAGTTAAAGTAAGTTTTTATGAAATATAAGTAATTTAATATATTTATTGTAAGATAAAAATATTGAATAGTAATATTTTCACCTAATAATGTACAATAAATAAAGTAACATAAGTGATAAAACAGCTGTCCTACGACTTTACCTGTAACATGATATGAGCTATTGTATTGATTTAGCTTTTATTAAGTAATTTCAGCAAAAATATTACGAGCGGCCCGTGACGCGTCTCGTGATGGGGTAATTCTTCACCGTATTTTACTTCAGTGCAAGACATACCAGGCGAAAAGAAGTATTTACTTTATAAACATATGGCGTCGCATTACTACCGACAGGCGAATTACTTCAAATAATATTATTTTTAATAAAATAACTTGTAACCTATTAGAAAATTGATGATAATTTAAAATAAACTTGTAAAAGTGTTTAATATATAAATTTGTATTGCGTACTTATTGCATATATTCTATTTTTTCGTAAGAAACCTCTAAAACTCTTTACACTTGTAACATAACTTTACTTACTATTAGCTATACTTTACATTTTGTAATTTAAATTTTACAATATATCATATTAAATTTCATTTCGATTTTATTAGACCTTTTAATTTATTTCCTAGATTTTATTTGAAGTTAATTTACGTTGTAAGTATCAACGTAATTATTAAATCAATATTATTATTACTACTTTATTATAACTTAATTATTCTATATTAAGTAATATAATTTTAATTATATACGCATTTCATCTTGCTGTTAATGTAAAATACATAAAAACATAACCTGTGAGTTACAAAAACACATAATTTAATCAAATATAGATTATTCTGAATAAATAGTAAATTTAATTTAAAATTTATTTCAACATAACCTCCAAATAACGTCTAAGTGAAAACGAAATAAGATGTTGGCATTAACCGCCATAATTAGCATGGGAACATCTCGACAATACATTGATCTTTGGAAAGATTGCCAAGTAATGGGATTCCATCGGTTTATCGCAATTTCTTTTATAACCATAGGAAGTTTTAATTCTTTAACCCTTAGAAATTTATAAAGAGAATGTATATTCGTTTGTAACACATCCTGGACTGTCGCCGTTTCAGAGACACAAGTGAATAAATTTTTAGAAAAAAAACTAAAAGAAACTGTTGACAAAAACCCAAATGGAATAAATTCTTGTTGGCCATTTTTTATATTACTTGGCATGTGTGTAATTTATAAAACGAAAGTAAATAACAGAATTTATTAAAATACATAGTGTAGGCCTACAATATAATAATTATAATGTGCCAATAAAAAACTATATTTGATTTTTTATAAATATAAATTTAGTTTGAGTAAAAAAAAGTTAAAATAATGTAAATAAATGAAAGTAAAAGATAGAACCAAACATAAAAAGACAGATTTAAATACATTTGGAAAACTTTAAAACCGATTCTCTTGGCCCTGGCCAATATTACAGATGTTTCTCGTCAAACAAATATTGGAGGATCTTGTTTCTAACTATTGTACATATAATTTAATTTTATAACAACCCTCGTGTTATTGGGCTGATTATTTATAGTTAACTGAAGTAGAAAGAATAGCATTAATTTTTCGCAAAATTATCAACTTGATTATCTCGCTAACGTCTCTCTCTCTCTCCTCCCTTGGAAATCTAAAGGCACTATTTACCCGTGTAAACGCACATTTGTTATAGGCTGCTACAAGTCATTAAAGAAAATTTTATTACAAAATATATATTCCTGACGTAGAAATTTTAATACGGGTATAGAACAGATCGTTCGCTAAACGAGCATCATATTTCACGATTGGGTTATACACAGTGCCTGACTGGTAAAGTCAGCCAGCTGCGCCGATGTTGCAATCTTTTCACAGACAATGTCTCTCTTATCGTAGTTCATTGTATCGAGGTCATGAATAGTATTTGATTGCACAAACAGAGCAATTTTATTGATTTGCCATGTAGGAGTGTCCTCGCGCGCGCGCGCGCACCCAATAGCTACGGGCAATCCAACAGACAAAGAAAGCGCACTTCAACGTCAATTTCTAGTTTAATTGAGGATTTCATAATCCCGAAGAGAGATTCGCTCGGGCAGAACTAGGTCTTGTTTTGATGCATTCGGGTTGATCCGAGGTCTGGGTGGGAAATAAACATCAAAGCGTTGAATTTTTCATTTGTTTAACAAATAACTTACCGGCTATTATTTTTTTTCCTAATATTTCCACTTTAAGGTATTTTAAAGTTTATACTTTATATTTTAATTTCGTTTAAATACACATTTTTTATATCACTGTACGATTAAATTTTCTTCTATATTTTATACTTTAAAAAAAATATTGTTAGTTTCATAAAAACAAATGTTTTTTTTATTTACGAAATAGAGATGTAGAAGTTTTGAAAATTTGAAAGCGTTTTGACGTCTTTCAATAACAGTACATAGGGATACAACACTCACAACCAGTGAGCACAGAAAACGCCAGAGAGGACATCGTAGCTAGGTGGTTGAAGCCAGCTTTCGCGGCTGCCCCTCAACAAGTTGGCGGCCTCAAGCGATGAAACACCCTAGTGAAAAGGGTCAAATCTCTTTTATACAAGGCTCACTTACCAACTAAACCCAGTAGTGGTTTTTGTAACACAGGTCTAATACAAATAACTTTTCTATGTTACTATCTAATGTTTCCGGTGTCAGACTAATAATAATAATAGACCTAATATAAACACCATATACAAAAACTGAACCTGTCAATAAACTCTGATTACTAATAAGTTTTACACAGTATATCAATAACAAAAATATAATATTAATGACAAAGTTACTAGAGTGCGGGCCTGAATAACGACTAAAATAGCTTTATTATAAACACCGCATACAATAATTGAACCTGTCAATAAATTAAGTAACCATTTCGATACATATTTAATAGACTACACGAATATCTAAACATGATTACCCCCCCCCCCCTAGCACCCAGATGGTTACTCGTTTGCGTTAGCAAGTCACACTTTCGGACAATCAAACTGATCGTCCCAAAAATTTAAAAAAACTCCACAGACTATTTTATATCAAAAGTAATTCTATTTAGAAAAGTTTAAATTTAATGTCGTCTTAAGATAAGAGAACTATTTTAAAAAATTAAAATTTTTTCACCATAGTAATCCCTGTATTATATAGGCCTATTACAATGAAAGCAAATTTTATTATTTTTGAACAATGGCAAAAGGTTTAAAAAGCTGTGGGGGTGAAGCGTTAACTATTAAGCTTAGTCGGTGACCAAGGCTTGTTTTCCCTCACCAAGAAAGAGAATCCGCTATGATATGAGGATACCCATGTTCACTCTAGTTGTTTCTGTGCTCGCTGCTCACAACGCCTACATACAACAAAAACTACGCCCATAACACATTAACGCACGTCCAGGAAGGTAGGGGTCAGACACCTCCCCTTGGACTGGTAGAGAGAAGGTTTACCCGAGTCGTAATTTTCTTCTACTCCCAGTGCCAGTTTGTCTTCCTTAGCTCTATCTTTATGCCACACCCTTTGTTTTACTTAATGCAAGACGGAGAAGCAGACTCTCAGTTGGCATGACTTTCCTGTAGAGTTTTATGTACCTTATCAAATCCTGTCCCGGACTCACTTTTCCTTTTTTTCATAGTGAAATTTAATAATGACTTTTTAATAAAATATAAATAAGCCCAGCTGTAAAGTTAAAACGTACTGACCTATAAAACAAAAACCAAATAATGTGTATTAGGTATGTTGCTATTATTTACATATAATGAAATATAATAAATATTATTTCTATAGCCTACATGCAAATATAGACAAATATGCAGTTGCTTTCTATTTTACTTTTCTTACTAAAAACATCTACAACCATTTCCATTGATCTACAAGAAGCAACTTCTTAACGAGTATGGAATATCTTCCTCGCACGTTATTCACATATATTTTCAAAACAATGTGTGCTTTAATACATTTTCTGTTTACAGGTGTTTGGTTTTTCTTTATTTACTTTTATACTTAATTTCATTAAACGTTTTATTTTTTATTTCAGTTATTTTTGGTTTAATCGAGCCAGTTTCTGGCAAAACACAACAAATTCACCCATTTTCTTAGATACAGAATTCTTTCTATTTCATACAAATCTTTATTTATATCGTCAACCTCTCTGATGTTTCAAATACTCTAACAAATGAAAAATTATCCTCACACTACAAGTAAACATGTCCTATTGAGTTAATTTAAAACACTTTTGCGTTTTCGTCTTGTGTAATATGATCTACTAAACTCTGTCCTGGTTATTTCTCAAAAACCCCATGTGTTATAATTTAATGTTCAGGTTTCACCATTTAATTTTTGTTTACTTTAGTTTTCGTTTTCCGATTAGAGATCGTACTAGAGTTTATACGTAAGGTTTAATGCTTACCCCATACTCTTGGAATCTACAAAGTGTGGTTTTCTTTTTGTTTGTTGGTAACAGATCAAAATGTTTTTAAAAATAATTGAACAAAACGTCTAATATATTAACCTATTGTGTTCTCTTCGTTAAAATCCCCTTGAATTTGGCTAAAACATCGATGCTTAGAAGTACAAGATTTTATTGAGTATAAATTTAAAATATTTAACCCCCTTGTCTATATATATAAATGTATGTATGTATGAGCCTTATGCATTACTAAACTACTGATTCAGTCTCCATGAAACTTGGGAAAATTGTGAGTAATCCTGGAAAGGTTTCTGGCAAAGTAAGTCTCAGGGACGTAGCCAAGGGGGCCTAGGAGCACGTGACTTCCCCTCCAAACCAATTAATTTTAACAGAAAAATATTAACCTATAAAACGGAGCTAGGTTTTAGCAAAACAGCTTCTCGACGACATAACAATTTTTTTCAACACGTATTTTTTAAGTACCAAAATACCATAATATATAATTTTCTATTTTTATCTCATACTAAGACATTTTATTGAATTCATTCCAAATTTTGGTTGCCAAGCAACACTTAAAAAATTAAAATTATTTGGACTTAATTTTGAAAACTCATGCTTGTCAAATTAACAGCTGTATGTCGCTTGCTCGCGTTTCGGAAAACCTTCTGATTTATTTGTGAACGCGCCAGAGAGAAAAACCAAAAATATTGTAAATCTGAGTGCATTTCAATAAATAACATTCAATCAAGAACCTTTATAGTCACCCTTTTCTCGATCGCCTACTTTATGTTCAGCTATTTTTATATTAATAAAATACTAAATTAGGTTTAGCTAATGCTAACACGCCATTCATTTACTTTTAGGTACGAAGTTCGCCGGGGCAACTAGTTTTACATAAAACAGACTTATTTATTATTATAAATTACTTAAGCCCGTAGCCGTGTTGTAATATGTGTTGGTAGAACAAAGAGAACAGGAATATAGGTTATATCAGCGTCCAAGGTTAAAATCCTCTTGACTGTGGCTGTTAAATCGAGCCACAAGCCTTGTCACAAGTAATGGATTTCGCATGTTGTAAATTGTACAAATAACAAATGTGTGTTGTAGGAGAGGTTGCGTTTGTCGATATTTTTTACTCTATGTTAACAGATAAATAATTATTTTTTCGTAACAATGTCAGGTCGCTACAGTGTGGATACTGCATTTGATTTAATATTCATATACTTATTTATTTGATTTTAAACAATGGAAATGAACTTTAAATACAACCACTGTCGACTTCTATTTCGTAAGTCTTGTGATAAAGCAGATAAAATGACTTAGTACAAATGATAATTCTTTACAGTTATTTATTACCCAGTAGGGCCTACAAACAACCACCATTTTCGAATGATATGGAATTACTTCCTTTCAAAAACATTCCCCACCGTTAAACTCCTCGACACTTGGAAAAAATTAATACAACTTACTGTTTTAAAACAGTTGTATTTTTACAGTAAATGCATAACCTGATATTACTAGAAAAAATCTTTTTTCAAATAGGTTATACAAATCCCCCATTATTGATTTACACCTAAGGAAATGGGTGACGGGGTCCTAATCAATTTTTTTGAAATGACTATACTTACTGATGAAAGAAATTTGTTGAAACTTTGCAAATTTAAACTTAACACCATACATTTCTGCATTGTAACTAATTGTCAGGTGGTGTAATAGGAATCTGCAATAGATTTTTAGTTATGAAAACATTCATCAGAGCGCTAATGCCGGCTGATCCATGACATTACATTTTCTGTGGTATTATTATAATTTTTAAACAAACACAAATCTAATTGTTGCAACACAACACAAGGAAGAAAGACACACTTGAGATCATGTAAAGCTTTGGGCATGTAAAATGTTGAAATGATGATGAATAGAGATTACTAAATATAAGGCAAAAATTAAAGTGAGTAGAAACAAGAATGACAGAAATACCTTTAATGTAAAGATAAAAAAAATTTTCCTTGCACTTCCAAAGAAGAAAAGATTTGCAGAAAGATAGATTGGAAACAACAGTTTTGTTTTTTTTATTTCAGAATATTAGATGGTAGTGATACTAAGATATAAAAAAATATTGTTATGCCTAAACACAAAGTAAGAGAGGACTAGAAGAGAATATTTAACGAGATGGAAGAAGGGGAAAGAGGAAGAGAGGGGAAGATATAAGGAGAAGGGTCTAGAGAAGAGAAAGGGAAAAAGAGAGAGAAAGAATGATATGGACAAGAGAAGGAAAGGAGCTAAGAAAGAGGAAAGGAAAGCAGGAGACGGGAAAGAGAAGGGAGTGGCAAAAAGAAGGAGAGTGGGTCAGAGAAGAGAAAAGGAAAGAGGAAGAGTGACGGAGAAAGGAGGTGAAAGAAGTAGAGTGGGTGGACGACTAGAAGAACATTGGAGAGAGAAGAGGTGTAAAGGAGGGGAGAGAAAAAATAGTTTAGTTAAAGTTACACTTCTAATAATGATTTACTCACGAGTAAATTAATTAATTAGTTAATTAAATCATCGATGTAAGAACATTTTAAAATTCTTAGAGTACTCATGAATAAAAAAAATAACAGAAAAACTTAACAATTAGTTTCGTTTGTATACCCAGCATAAACATCAGTAGCGCCTTCTGGTAAAAGACTATTATGAAAGAAATTTTGTTACGAATTTCTCAATTGTTTAAATTTTAAATGTTTACTAATAATAGCTCAATCAGCTAGAAGTAATTGTACTAAAGTTCGTCCTTGAGTTAAACTAATAGTACTGCTGTTAGAATATTTAATTCCTATATAAAAATAATTATTGCATAGTAAATCTACAATTTATTTTGAAATTTTACAACTACATAACTAGTCAAAATATTTTTTTCCAATCCTTATTATGCATAACTGAACGTAACAGCATTTCCACACCACTTAAGATTCTCCCCTTTTTCTAATCCATTATAAAAGTGATCCGTCATATAACTCAGTTATCCATCTTACAGGTCTACCAATAATAAAATAATCATGTTTCTCACAAATTCTATTCTACAAGGTTTCTCAACAAGTGATTGGCTATGACGTCATGTGATTGGTTATTTACCTCAAGAAATGGCTGACATTGACCGAGCTTTATAAAGTTCCAGGCCGATGTTAACAAACGCTCTTGTTTTAACTGACTCCATCGAGCAGGTAGCCGGAATAAACATATTTTCCGTAACATGATGTAGGTCCTATTAAATTATGCATTTACTGCATAAAAAACGCTGTAAACATTCTTTCCTAACCCAGTGTTGCAGTTCTCCGCTTTCTGGTTGACAGCTTTGCAAAATTGCCATATAAACTACTTGACTTATTGTATAAGTGTATAAATGTATCGCCTTTCATTTCATGGAAATTATTGTTTGGCCGGAGTTTTTCTGAACTCTTGTCTGTGGCGTTTTAACATCATGTGGCAATAAGCATATTTCAACCGTTTTACGTCTTTAGAATGAATAAATACAGGACCGACAGCTAATGGCGTGACGGATGTTAAAGGATAATTGGAAGGAGGGAGGAATATTCCCGTGTATTGAGAATTTACTAACCGCATACATTTTTATTTATTTAAAGCGAATTTTACGATCTGGATATAAATCTTCCAGTGTAGAAATATTTCACTGTTATTTTACATAATTGGAAATACAATTATAAATTATTCTATTAAATTTACAAGTACCGCACCTTGTTTCAATTAATTTTTTAATTTAATTAATTATAGGTTTGTTATATTTAAGACTGTATACTTGGAATGTACTTGAAGTTAGAAAGTAAAAAAATATATGAATATAAGAGTAAAATGGGTTCCACAGTGTTGGAAATGGTTTAAATGGCTATACTGTATAACGGTTAGTACAGGTGGAGTTAATGGAAATTCACGACTAGCTACGCTGTATTGTGATAAAGGGTTTTGTGGTAAAATTAAAATTAAAAAAGTATCTGAGTGATAGGATTGAAAAAACTGCTAGAGCGGTGGAAATTATGAAAACGTCCCGACGTTGAAGTTACTCAAGAAGGTCCATCTTTACAAAATGGCGAAGGGCTTTGTCCATCTTAATGAGGCAAAGGAGATGTATCCGCCATTGAACCACAGATGTGAATGAGAAACAGTTTGAAAAAGGTAAAGCACTGATTGAACTACTGACATGGTCGCCAAAATATTTTTATTTTAATTCTACTGTCAAAGAGTCTAGAGAACTTAGAAAACAAAAATCACTGAAAGTAATGAACATCAGGTTACGTAACAGGAATTTCATAGCGAATGTTCTTCCAAGTTTCTTTCCTGTATGAAACTAATCATCATAGGCAAACCGTATAAAAAAAGAGCGTAAATTCAATCCATAAATGGGGTACGAGAAATATTGTAGGACGGTTTCTGTTACAGAACAAATTACAACCTTACAAATAAAACAGACCCTATCTCCAATGTCAAGGAATAGATATGGAATAGACTGTAAAAGATCTTAACCTACATTCAAGTAATTAGAAAAGACATTTGGCTTTGCATGATTGTTACCCTGACAGTAAGACCACTAGAAAAGGTCAAACCTGTACTGCGATCTTTTGCAATAGTATAGCTCACAAGTGTTTTTAAATGGTTTTACTTTAAAAACACTAACAAGGTTGATTGAAGTTTCTTTGTATGACGCAATGCCCCGGTGTCACGGTGCAAAAACACGATGTATTGTAAAACAAAAATGTAAGGTTTTTCTATAGCTAAGTTGTACATGATTAAAGAGAAGGAGGGCACTGTTTTGAAATCGTCGCTTAGGGCACGATTATCATGCTTCGTTCTGTATACCGCAGCCACGATCACATCAGCCCGCTCCAGATAATCCACTCTTAATCACTGTAATTAATTCCTTATCATCATTAAATTTCCTTCATTTAACACTGAAATACGAGTGATTTTAATATTGGGTCAAAAAGGCATGAGCAATAGAATTAAAAAAAAAACTTTCTTTGATTTTCGTCGCATTGTACAAACTTTTTCACATGCCACAGACAAACATTTATTACATAAATAAATAGCAGATTGATTACAAAAAAGGGGTAAATGCTTACTAGAACATATTCTACTGAAAAATTTGAGATAACAATATCAAATAATTAACTATTTTAAAGCATAAATAGTTACCTAAAGAAAACGCTCACTTTCGGACGTTAAAACTTCCTGATCCAAGGATTTCGCTCGAGATAACAATATGACAGCGCTGATGAGTTTCCGAGTAGTATGGAGGCAAAATAGAATGACAGCGAGGAAGCAAAACGCAAAGCGAATGAAGTTTCCCAACGGGGCAAGAACAGCAATTACCTTGTTTTCCATCACTGCTCAGGAAAAACTATTTGTAACCTCACTGATGCCTAATACATGCACAAAAGCACATTTACAAAGCATCAACACAGTACAATGAGGATTAGTTCCATTCCACGAGAAAATACAGTGTTAAAAACTGTGCGGCTGGAATCGGCGGGCGTGCATGTTACCGAGCCGGCAACCAGGCAGCTTTTTCATAACTATCTATTGTTAATAAAAACCTTGTTTTCGGCCGCCGTGTGTCGAGAGTGTTTCTAACAGATATTGGTCACGGTTCGGGATCTGTCATTTCAGTGTATACAGTGTTCCAACTTGTAAACACGGCGAGACATGTCAAGCTTATCGGTCAGCTGATGAGGTGAAATATCGGGGTTGGATCGATGTTCCGCTATGTCTGGTTTTAAAAACATTTGAACAGTTGAAATAAAAATTAAAGAAACTTTAGCATTAAAGTAAGCTTTTTACCAAAAACTGTTAGTGGTTCTTCATCTCTATTTATTAAATGTTTTAGGGTTACAAAAATTCTTTGAGCTTAGCTTGTGAGGTTATGTTAAATACTAATAAAAACAAACACATAACTCACAAATTAATCATTTATTTACTCATACGCGTTTCAATGACAAAGTCATCATCATCAGTGAGTGTTAGGCCTACTACTACAAACTCTAACTTACAACTTTGTTTTAGGGTTGTTTAAAAATAGATTTTAAACACCTAAATTTATCAGCCCTCTTTTGAGTCTGTTGAAATTACGAAAGATATAAATAAACCATCTTTTTAATATTTGTGTATTTTTTTATTTATTTTGTAGTTTTAATGTGACGCACTCGGACCTATGTATCATTTATGTGTTGAAAAAGTATGCAAAGGTTTTTTTGGGTGGCTTATCAGCTATAAAGTGTGTCAAATAAGATAAGATTAAAATACAGTATACAAAATTAGAATATGAAAATTTTATGATGGTTCCATTCTAGATTAAACACTTTAACTATCGTATAATCTTCAAAACTAATTCCAATAATGCAAACTCGTTTAATAATTTTTATTTAAAAAAACCTAGATTCCAATGAAAAGATCATATTTTCTTACAAGAATTATTAAATTACTTTGCTTTCAATTTGTTGAGAAATGCATTTCCTTAGTACAATAAAAACAAATTGAATACGACGCATTTGAAATTTTCTCTTAAATTTAAAATTTATCTCATTCGCGTCACAGCAAGAATATGAAACTTGTGGCAAGCTCAAGGCTTTTCATTTAATCTAATAAAAACTTATTTTACCTTTAGAAATTTAAAATTATTCCCTGCAATAATTTATTATTTTGTTTAGTCTTATTACCGAAGGTTGATTAAATAAATATAAATTGTTTTCCTTCTAAATTGACATTTCCATCTATAAAATAGCCTATTGATTATTCTGTATAGTTATTACATACAAATGAAACATAAATTCATGACTTATATTAAATATTTAAATTTAATCCATACTTTAATCTGTTTCATGATTAAATGTATTCTTCTATTACTAAGATTTGTTTAACAGAATTAAAATAGAAAATTTGTCAGAAATTAAAAATTCTATAGTACACTTTGCAACATTAAAGACGTCTTATTTGAACCGAATTTTTAAGCAACCTGTCAAACCGCCCGTTCAAGTCACCACGCTTACGCCGCGTGCAGGCGGATGCAGACAGAGTTGCTACCGCTATAAAGTGTATTCTTTACGACCCGTCTGTACCCAGAGCACTTGCTGTTGTCTGGAGAAGGAATACATTAATCCTTTGGATAGAGTAAGAAAAATATCGAGTGCTAATTATTTACAAAGTAATTAAGTGCAGCTGCCTGGTAAATTATAGTCGATTACATACAAACACACGTGAGTGGTACTAGTTTATAGTTTTGTTTTTTTACTACTACGAGCAGACTTCTTCAAATATACTTATAATAAAATGTATTCTACCAACAACACGTTTTTAACGTTAAAATTAAAAGCCACAAAAAATCTAATAAACATAAAATAACTATTGAAATCTTGTTGCTGTTCATGACGAGCAGGTTGTTAATTACTTATTACACTTTTGCTATTACTTGCGATCAGACTTTTTGTTAACTAAAGGTTGTTAAATTGTTAACTCGCACTTGAAGGAAACGTTTCCGTCTTACGACTTCTTCAGCCTCGTATTTTTTCCTCTAGGAATGCTGCAGTTGTGCTTCCTCGGTACAATTTTTGAAAGTTAAAAGTGATGGGATCGAAGAGCATGTGTGATCTGTGGCGTGTTTGCTCATTTAGGATGATTTATGTGTGTTGCTATGTCTATACATTTCATAGTGTTCTAGTGTGTTTAATTTATGGCCTAGATAAACATAAAAATTTTCGCTATTCCTAATTTATATATTTTTGCTTTCTTGTATGTAGTAACGAAAATTTAGGCAACAGGGAAAGAAATAAGCAAAAATAACAATCAAAAACAATTAGACAAACCCATCTGGTGGAGTAGGCAAGTAAGTTTGAAGATGAAAGAGCAAATCTGTAGAACACTAATTCAAAGGATTATGAATTAAGGAGCCGAAAAGTGGATGATAAAACAGAGAAAAATTCAGTACAATAGTGAGATCAACGCTGGAGTGGGTTGGACGATGCTGTAGAAAAAGACAAAAAAGAAACGAAGAAAAAAGGAGTAACTGAATGCTAGGAAAAGATATAGGCTAACATACGTGGAAAAGAAAAGATGAAAGTGATATTGGCATGTTAGAAGAGAAAAATCGAATGCAGCCATGTAGGAAAAAAAGAGAATTATTTCGAATATTCTTGAGAAATGACGAGGACGACGTCATATGCGAGATTGAAGAATGGAACAAAAAGGGATAGAAACATTAAGCTAAAGAGAGCAGGGGAAATTTAGAATTCATAAAATAATAGTTAATCTCAGAGACTCTTTTTGAAGAATAGAAAAAGGTGGTAGAAACAGTTGGGCAAAGGAGAGCAGGGGAAAATGTAGAATTCTTAGGATAATAATTATTGTCGGACATTCTTTTAATCAAAATCGATTGAACTTTTAAATCGATAGCTGTGTTTATTCAATTGAATATTTAGTTTAAAGTTCTAAACAAATTTTTGGTATTTAATCTTCGACGAGTAAGCAAAATGTATCAAAGGAAAGGTTACTGCCCCTACGAAAATCTTTATTTTATGACCCCAACTATCAAATTATGCTTTAACATAAGCATAAAATAAAAGATAAGTTCTATTTCTTGCCGGCGTCCGTTTTCATTTCAAGGCATGAATAAACGGTAATAAAAAATTACCCAGTCTGGAGCGTTACGCCGCATTTAAAAGCGAAGAGTATTACAGACTTCTTGGTTGGCAACCATGATTTATCAGCTTCGCGGCATGTAAACTCCATTTCTCGGAATCGTCCGATCATAAAAGCCTCAACCAAACCATATCCGACAAGTGCAGTGATTGGCGCATGCGCGAAAGAGAATTATTATTACTATGAAAAGTGGCTTTGTGTTCTTGGAAAAGCCTGCATGCAGTGGACTTTCGCGAGAGTTTCTAAGGGTGTTTAACGAAAGGCGAGGTAAACGTTTTGCAATCAAGTACTGTTATAGTGTTTTGCGACTATAGTTGTTTTGCAATACTCTCAGGCCATCATCAGTACATACTTCCTGATTATATAAGGACTCTGTGAATACATGACGTGATGGATGCGTCAAGTGATTGAAAATAATACATGTTGTAACTTTTGTAAAACGTAAAAATATTAACTACTTTGAAAATTAACTATATTAAATAGAGATTTCAATGCCAGGAAAGAAATATGTCTTAGCTACTATATTATGAAAAATCATTTCTATGGCGTGTCTTTCACCTTAATGGTTAAACAGTATACATAGAACGTTGTATACTATATAAACATGCATAGACCGAGTTATGTTAAAATAGACCCTTTTATCCAAACGCTGAAAATTGTTTTAAAAAACACTGACATTTTTAAAGTTAAAAGAATTTTAGTTTTATAAATGAGAAAAAGTGTAGTTAAATTAAAACTATAAAGGTCTTTGCCAGCCGAGATACAAGAATCAGATGCAATAACGAATCTTTCGATTCCATAACATTGGAAGTTATCGGGTTAAAGTGTTTATTCAGGAGACTATTTTATAACAGGATGTGGTTCTGCTGTGGGACAATGTGAAAAATATAATGACACAAAGAATAAAAAACGAAGGCATACTTTGAAAATGGGAAATAATGTGAATGAATGAAAACTATATAGACAGAGAGAATTAGAGTATATGGGAGTCGCAATAGGTCTTATGATGCAAAATTAATATTGGAGAGGTTTATATTTCAAAAAAAAAGGGGAGAAGTATCTCAAGTAGGAGAATTTCCTGTCTGCAAAATGTAAGTTTTACAGATGTTGACAGCAGACCTCAATCAAATTTTGCAGAACTTCAACAAGATTAAAATAATTACGAATCTTTCAAAGCACTGATACACTGAAAGAAAATGACTTTTGTGTGTGAAAATGTTTGTAGTGAATTATTTATTATATATGGAAAAAATTGAAACAGTACACATGACGCGTGATGAAACAGTTCTGGACTCAAATTAGTTTTCGTCTAAATTAGAAGTTTAGACCAAATTATAACGTTTATCAAAGCTAACAGTGCCTAGAATATAGTAAAACAGTTTTCTTAGAAATGACTTTTCGTAATATAATATTTCCTATGCTGGCATTGAAGTCCCACTCCTATTTAATATGATTTATTTCTTGTCAAGTTACTCGTAATTTAGTAGGCCTGTAAGTAATGCTGCAAGTAGCATTGACAACCAAAGGTCACGTGATAATATTTATTATTATCCACACGATATAAACAATAACAAGAATTTGCTCGGCATTATGAAGTTTAATTTACATATAGGTAAACCATAATTTTTACCACGCAGAAAACATTTTGTTCTGGATGTAGTTTTAGAATAAATATTTTTTTAATTCTTCTATTATCTCGTACTCTCCTGATGTAGGCCTATATCTTGTACAAATTTTCATTCTTCAATAAAATGCGTTTTTATTCATTTAATGAAGTTCAAATACATTTTTTTGATCAAATATTAACACAAAAATTAAATTATAAAAATTTGGGGGTCTAGGTCGGATTCGAACTAAGTATCTTCATGATCGAAGAAGTATATGATGTTTTCTTTGGCCCTATCTAATTGTCGTCGAAACCTCCATTGCACAACCTTGAATTATTGAAATGGTTACCACACAATATTATATATAATACTATAAGATCAAAAATGAATGAAAAGAATAAAATAACCAACAAACTGGATTGACGGTATCGAACCTTGCTGCACAAACGGACAATGCGAAAGGAAAGCGAAAAGAAACTACAACACAATGCAAGCCACGAAAAAAAAGAAACTGTATAATTAGTAACAAACAAAAATAACAGTCCAACACCATACACAGAAAGGAAATGGAAAATTGCAAGTAAATTTGCTTTCTATTTTACCACATATTGTTATTCTGACATATGTAGGCCCTAAATAAATATCTAGCCTGTAGACTATTAATTGTAATTATAAAATATAATATAATGAATTTTTTGTCGTTGATTTAAGTAAGAATTCACTTTAAAAAATGTTAATATTAACATACTTGTTTTTAAATAAAATAAGTGTACCTTGAGGATAATACGTTTTATTGAATTGTAACTAACATTATGTTTTTACATGTTTCTGAGTGACGTCATCCCCTAAAGACGTCAGCATATTACTATATGATGAGCCGATCCCTAAAAACACTGTAAATTAAAAATAGGATCCCTTACAAAAACAGTGTAAGCTTTTATATCCTGAAACTTAATCCAGAAATAATCGTGTAATTAAGAAAAGTAATTAACATTTAAAAGAGCAACCATATTAAGAGATCAACTAACGGCCTCTCGGGACTAATTCAATGTGTACAAACACAGAGCCGCTAAAAATGCAGAACACTTTTTAATTGGAATAAAATTACAGTAATCAGAGACGTAATGCAAAGGCCCCAGTGTTCCGCTCGCCGCGCGTGACTTAATGCAAAACGTAATTTGCAATTTTACTTTTCAAGATCTAACTTGAACTGGACGATGTTACGTCGAATAAGAGGAGATTTGTTTTAGGGAAGGAACGATGACCCTGTTGTAAAATATATTTTAAATTTAATGGCAGGCTTTATAACACAAATCAAAGAAAGATGTTTATAATTTTTAATCGTTACTGGTTGTAAAAATTAATTTAAATTGAACAGTTTTTTAAAAAATTATAAATTTTAAACTCTTATAAGAATTTTTAAATATAACTTCAAGATACTTCCCCTATAAGATGTTTACACTAAAATGATAGCTATTCAAAAAATTTGCATGTGCAATAACCGTAGAGACTTCAATGCGGGTAACTTAATTTGTAGATGGCCGCATATTTGAGATACCTATAAAACTGACAAAGAGGAGCTAATTGGACCCAGAAGGTAATGATAGTCATGACTCTGTAACAGAGGATAGAGATTTTAACGAACTTCCAAAGAAGTCTTTAAAACTCAATAACTTTTCATAAAATTTTAGTTTATAAAGATGGCTTTTAAAGTTTGGAGGACTTTCATATTTCCAGCAAGCCTAAATACGTATCATCTACTTTATCACCTAAATAAATACCACTCTGTAGATCTTATTAAATTTAGCGTCGATTGAGTATTTTTTTCAATACTGAATATTTTTTAAAGAAGTACAATTTTAACCTACTCTTTTTGTCAAGCGTGAGAGGGGTCAGTTTTAAATCTTTGCCTTGGCGTATTAAATTAGCTCTCACCCGGGATGACCAATACCCTATCCCAACCACAAGACGTACGCAATTGGAAGTACAAGTTTTAGAATAATACAAACACTGGTATTATATAAGACCTAGTAATTCAAAACCAGAGATTATACAAAACGCTGGTATAAAGTCTCAGGTTTGACTACAACTTTAAAAAATACTTCCTTAGAATAAGAAAAAGATATTGAAAACAAAATAGTACAATAGATAAATCAACACTACAAATGTAGTAAAATAATAATATTTAGAACTATTGAAAATATAGTGCAGAGTCATAAGAGTGAATGAAAAGTGGAACAGTAACATTTGTGAAAAAATAAAAGCGAAGGAGAACTCGTTGAGCTATATTGGAACTGATTTTAGATTTATTACAAACCAGTAAGCTACGGCCTGATTACAAAACCGTTGTAAGATCTTAGTACCGTACCGCCACAAAACCAGGCCACAGTGCGACAACCGTCCCATGCAACCCGATCCTCCAAGGTCAAAGTCACAGCGATTCTGCCAAAGATCAAAGCAGATAGGACAACTTGTAATTCGATGTAATGCCAATGGACACATGCATCGGGCATCGCAGACCATCTCAAGGTCGTATATATTCCTAGCGACGTTTTACGGGGACATGACAAGTGGCTGTAATACAATCGCCCTAGCTTTGTGCAAAATACTGGAAAACTGTAACAGTCGGTTGTAGGATATTGTACTATCATTGCTAAAAACGTTATAGCAGATAGAGCTGTATTACAATGATTATCCGATGAATGTTTTTCAAAAGACGTGCATAATCGCATTTCTGCTCAGCGTTCGGTCTGTTCAAGGTCAATTGCCATCTTATCCAACCGATACAATGCGTTCAATTAATCCTGTCTCTTTCACAATCCCTTTGTGCGTGTATAGTGTGTGAGCGTAGGTGTGCGTAAACATTCCTGTTTATGTGTGTGTGTGTGTGTACGTGCTTGTGCGTATAGACAAAATAAAAATTGGGAGTTTAGAAGTTAACTATCCTAGAAAAGGTATACAGTTTGTTTTTAATATATTTTTTTAGAAATTCATTCTCTGCTAAGAAATTCAAAAAGCTTATTATAACTTTAAGACAGGATTCCCAAAAAAGAATTGACTGAGAGCTATTAATGAATATACGTATAGAATTTCCGTAAGAGACTTCAATGCGCCAACATCGTTTTGCGATTATCGCATTGTTGGAAAATTAAAACTGCCTCAAGGTGCCAAAATGACAAACTACAGCTTGTATTTATGAGAAAATCGCTTCATTCAGAAGAAAACGTTTTTAGCAAACTCTTAAAGAAGACTAGACTCAATATTTCTTTGAAGAAATGTAGTTTGTGAAAATTAAAAGTTTTTAGTTTACATTTACGACCTTTGTTACTTCGTGAACGTATTTAGCCTGATTCAGTCCTTACATAAGATTAGATCTGTGACTGAATTAGCTTTGGACAAAGATTTTTGTTGGTTTATTCTTAGTCTGAGGCAAGTATTTGTCAAGTAAGTCATAGATTTATTCAAATGTTAGGATATACTGTATATAGTGTGTGCACCTGATAATAGTAACGTGCCGAAACATGTCTGACGCCATCTAATGCATTGTTGTGAAAATTTAATATTAATTGTCTTACATGCAAGTTATAGATCTCAAAAGCCAAGCTTAAAACAGGCTCAAATAACATCTATTTTTCGAATGATTTATTCCAAATATAGAAGAAATAAATGAAAGGCGGAAGTTTAATTTCACAACAAAACACTTGTCCATGAATATGTGACCTACACAGCACGTGTACTCCCCCAAGTAGAGCACGCTAAGTGGGTGAAAGTCAATCTTGGACCCATAATGCAGCTGCCTTGCTTTCCACCTCACACACTGTAATTGTCATCTTTACATTTTTTCCTTTCACGCGACCAAGTTCCGTTAAAGTCTCCAGTGTGTCTCCGTTACCTAGTTTAGTCACATTCAAACTAATAAAGCTCTACACGTGTTTTAAATAAACACTTGTTCATTTCCTAGTCACGAAAAAACCTTTGTTAATTTGTAAATCGTTGCTCTAGAAACATAAATTCATAATCAGTACGTAAACAGTTTCTCCGATCGTTAAGCTATTTCGCGTGGAAGTGTGTCATTCTATAGCTAAACCTCGATATGTCATTTCCGGAAACTTGATCTACAATATACCTCTGTCACTCTGTATGGGCTCTGCTTAGTGTTTTAATTCTCTTTTCTACGTAGGATTCTATTATTACTCTCTGTCTGTCTGTCTCTCTCTCTCTCTCTCTCTCTCTCTCTCTCTCTCTCTACGTCTCCTTTAATTAACTCGCTAAAATAGACCCTCTCTATAGGTCACAGTAGTCATTTTATTTACTTTTTTCCACGTAGGACTCTTTTATTGTTCTCTTATTCTTTCTCTCTCTCTTTCTCTTTATACGCCTTCTCTAATTACCTCACTAAAATTCTTTTCTCTATTTAATACAGTAATAATTTTAATTAATTTTTTTAAAGTTGCACTTTTTTATTGTTCTCTTTCGCTCTCTCTTTCTTTCTCCCCTCTCTCTTTCTCTTTCTATACCTCGTCTCTCATTACTCACTAAAATTCGTTTCTCTCTATAGATACAGCAGTTATTTTAATTATTTTTTGTTTTTTATGTTATTCTTTTATTATTTTCTTTCCCTTCCTCTTTATCTCTCTCTCTCTCTTTTTATACCTCATCTCGCATTATTCACTAACATTCTTTTCTCTCATCACACAAAGAATTACTCGCTAAGATAAAAGTAATCATTTTAATTAATTTTCGTTTTTTATGTTATTCTCTTTAATTATTTTCTTTCCCTCCCTCCCCCTCTCTCTCTCCCTCTCTTAGTCTCTACATGTGCCCGAGAGATTGTTTTAATTTCGAATTATGTAGCATTTATTTATTGCTATCTCGTCTGAAATAGGATAATTTAGAAAACAACATAATTTCTTGTTCGTGTGTTGTATGCTGTACGTGTATTAATGTATAGCACTAGTTTTATGTAGTTTACGGAGATTTTAATTTTCTTCTTTACGTTGCAACTATTAATTATCCTCGCTCTCTTCCACTGCCTTTGACAGGTTATACAAGTAATTGAGTGTTCAATGAGCATTAAATTAAAGTACATAAAAAGAGCAGCAATTTATTTTATGAAACAGAACAAAGGTTTGCAGAAAATCAAACACTTTAAAGCATACTTTAAAGTTTCATTTGCACAACCTACAATTCTACAAAACAGTATTAAGTCTATAAGTCTGCTATGAAAGTTCGTTACTGACCTTATCTTCTATGCATGATTCTCTCCATCATATAACACTTATTCCATCATGGATATAAACCATTTAGGCGCTCTTCGTACGTTTTATTCCTCAATTATACGTCGATTGTCAAACGAAAACACTGTATACAATGTTACTGTCATCTGCTCTTTTAAAATATCTTAAAATTATAACACTAAAATTTACTAATGAGAGTTTATACGTATTATAAAATTTAATATTAAAATGGGCAATTTAAAATAATTATTTTAGCTAGTAAAAGAGGAAAAAGAAACCTTACAATCTTTTTCGGGAGAGTTAACCTCCAAAGGTTTGAATAGTGAAATGTAACATACAAAATTCTACGTAACCTAAAACCCTAGTATTTAGTGAAGCGGTCACTACTCTAAGCATTCGAGAATTGAATAACTGCTTGAGTCCAACAACTTATAGTTCATTTTGCAACCAATTAATTCTTTATGAAATAATATAAAATAGTTTAACGATACCTCTTATATCTAAATATGTTCTATTATTAAGGGACAAAATTTTGCAATCGTTTTACTTAACCTCTGGAATTTACAATCACTGTGTTTTTATTTCTACGTAATATCTCATTTATCAACCAAATAGGTGTCAATTTGCTAACGGTTCTTTATTAAAAATCCCTGTAACACCAATGGCCACAGTTAAAGCAATAAAATGGAACTTATATCCGGAATTGCCATCCTAACCTATATATTACGACTAAGCAATGAACTCTCAAACTCAATAGATTAAGGAGGTGCGCCACGCCCAAGTTTCAAGGATTATATTGACAACTATTTCCGCTTACTTAAGCTGCTCACGCCCAGCGTACTTCCGGGGCTCATCCAAGACAAGTATTAATGCTGTGGGAGGATCGATATGTCAAGGCCGATTAAGTATCGATGTTTGTATTGGCTCCAGGTCAGTGCTTGTGTAATATCGGAGTGTTTGCTTGTGTCTGTTGAGTTTACCAACGGTAACAGAGATAAGCTGGGTTCAAAGCAAATCCGATGTATGCTGGAGTATTAGGCGCGGATCTCGTACACATTCTGCGTACGAAAAGGAAACAATTCAAGAAAATTAGAGATCTACATAATCTTCGACAATAAACTTGATAATAGATATTTAAAACGATAAAAGGTAATACGTGTAAAAGAACTGAACTCATGCGTAAAAATAGATTTCAAACAAATAAAAAAAAATGTATAAATGTTGTAAACCATAAAAGTGGTTAAACCTTACATTAATTATCGCCATATAAACATAACCTTAGTGTTAGGGCAGGCTTAACGACGTCTTGGAAAGCGGCAAGGTAGCAAAGTGGCAAAAAGCCACACAGGTGGCAAGGACTAAGGTTGATAAGGCGACAAGATGAGAAGGAGGAAGACGACAAGATGGAAGGAAGGAAAGAAAGAAAGATGGAAAGGTAGTCTCCAGTAAGCTGTCAAGACAGAAAGGTGGCACGTCGGAGTGACAGGCAGGTTGCAAGGCAACAACGAGGCGAGTCATCAACTTAGCATGGCGGATAGGCAGAAAGGTGGCAAGATATCAAGTTGATAGGGAGAAAAGTCGCATAGTAGGTATACAGTAAGGTGTCAAGGCAGCCATGTGGCGAGACAGCAAGGTGGCAAGGTACCAGGTTGATCAGGAGAAAAAACAGAAAAGTGGCGTGGTAGGAATGCAGTAAGATGTCAAGGCAGCCATGTGGCGAGATAGCAAGATGGCAAGGTACCAAGTTGATAAGGAGAAAAGACAGAAAAGTGGCATGGTAAGTATGCAGTAAGGTGTCAAGGCAGCCTTGTGGCGAGACAGCAAGGTACCAAGTTGATAAGGAGAAAAGACAGAAAAGTGGCATGGTAAGTATGCAGTAAAGTGTCAAGGCAACCTTGTGGGGAGGCAGCAAGGTACCAAGTTGATAACGAGAAAAGACAAAAAAGTGGCATGGTAGGTATGCTGTAAGGTGTGAAGGCAGCCTTGTGGCGAGACAGCAAGGTACCAAGTTGATAAGGTGAAAAGACAGAAAAGTGGCATGGTAAGTATGCAGTAAGGTGTGAAGGCAGCCTTGTGGCGAGACAGCAAGGTACCAAGTTGATAAGGTGAAAAGACAGAAAAGTGGCATGGTAAGTATGCAGTAAGGTGTGAAGGCAGCCTTGTGGCGAGACAGCAAGGTACCAAGTTGATAAGGTGAAAAGACCGAAAAGTGGCATGGTAAGTATGCAGTAAGGTGTGAAGGCAGCCTTGTGGCGAGACAGCAAGGTACCAAGTTGATAAGGTGAAAAGACAGAAAAGTGGCATGGTAAGTATGCAGTAAGGTGTGAAGGCAGCCTTGTGGCGAGACAGCAAGGTACCAAGTTGATAAGGTGAAAAGACAGAAAAGTGGCATGGTAAGTATGCAGTAAGGTGTGAAGGCAGCCTTGTGGCGAGACAGCAAGGTACCAAGTTGATAAGGAGAAAAGACAGAAAAGTGCATGGTAAGTATGCAGTAAAGTGTCAAGGCAGCCTTGTGGCGAGACAGCAAGGTACCAAGTTGATAAGGAGAAAAGACAGAAAAGTGGCATGGTAAGTATGCAGTAATGTGTCAATGTAGCCTTGTGGCGAGAGTGCAAGGTACCAAGTTGATAAGGAGAAAAGACAGAAAAGTAGCATGGTAGGTATGCTGTAAGATGTCAAGGAAACCATGTGGCGAGACATCAAGGTGGCAAGCGGAAAGGTAGGAAGGTGGCAAGTACCAAGTTGATAATACGACAAGAAGGAAAGGATGGAAGACAGCAAGGGGGCAAGGTAACTAGGCAGTAAACTGGCGATTCTGCATGGTAGCAAGACTACTTCAGTTCTTCAGTTATGAATTTTCATTAATAAATAGAACTTTTGAAAAATAGCTACGAATAGAAAACCTTTTCAAGTTAAAGAAGAGACATAAGCGTATGCAAATCTCTCTAGACAGGAATGTCGTTACAGAATTATCTCACGTCACTAGCTTGCCTTCTGGTTACTTAAACTTCAAGTTAAATCAACGGAACGGAGAACTAACGAACTGTCTCTGGAACTATAAATTGAATAACTTTGGTCGCTCGCTGTGAGGGTTGCTTATGAAGTTTCAGCGGTTCGGTCCCATATTTACACCACGGCGGCAAGCCCCAGCGTAAAGTAAAAGTTTATCCAGCATTACAAGATTTATAATCAGTGACAGATGAACAATAGACTTAAGAATATCTGACGAAATTAAAAGTAATGAATAAGTTTCGTAACTTGTTTCGGTAAAACTATAAACACTTGAAGTCTACAAGGCGAATGCTACAAACACGTACAATGCAACTTCTAAAAGTACATGTAACTAAATTATAATTTGTAAAATTGAAGTAGATATAGTAGAATTAAAATTAGTAAAGTATTTCGACAGCTTAGATAGAGCACCGAGGCTAGTGATTTCAATGAATAACAGAGTGGTTGTTTCGCATTTTTCTCATCACCTTGCCTTCTTCGGAAAGATATATGAACGGGTAGTCTATAGGCGCAGAGTTAGCGTTTTCATTACGATGGAATTGTGACAGAACCATCTCTTGTTAACAATTTACTCTCCGTTTAAGGAGCTCTACTATACCTTGGCGCCGAACAGCGTAAGATACAGTTTTAGCAATGAATTATTTGCAGCTCTAACGGGTTCAGTGATTACTAGAAAACTATATCGTAAATAAACATTTTTCGGAGAATATAGAGGTGTGTTAATTCCATTCCAAGCCCTATCTGATTTATGCCTACGGAATCAAAGACGGGGAAATACTGATGAAGTGCCAATATCTCGCTAATCGTTCTCAGAACAAACTGGCAACACTTTTCTAATTTTAATTCGATAATGGTAACAGAAACTCTTACTAGACTTATATTTTTAAAATGGAATTCTAATTGCTATTTTCCCATAATTAAAGGCATTAATGGCACGCACACGCGCACGCTTTTTGTAACACACAATTAAATAGTGACTTTTCCCAAGTTTGACCACAAAATCGAACCGGTACCACTTCCGACTCACATACGCGTGCGGTTAGTATCGCTACCACAAGTGAACGAGTCAGGATTGATTGTAAATGTACAAAACTGTTAATCTCTTTCCGTCGGGAATCAGAAGGTAGTGAAATGACGTCGAACGGTGACATTAGGGGATTATCGCTTTTCATACTAAATCCGTCATTTTATTCAACGACTATCAACTTGACAGGCATTATTTTGCGTGTGTATTGCACATTTACGCAAGACAAAACATATTCCAAATGTTCGTATAAAGTTGTTACTTGTGTACTCAGTAACGCTGATAGAATTAAGGATGATATTTTCTCTCATGCTACCTTATAAAAACTGAATTATACTTAGTTATTTCCGCACAACAAGTTCCATCCATCAACATAATGGCTCCTTGAAATAAGAAGTTCTCGGCTTACCTGAAACAAAAAGTATTATTTCTTACTTAATGTATAAATAAGTAAGTAATATATAAATATATATTTCAGACGGTTTTACTTTATTAA